>CABFOW010002156.1:77359-112438 GCA_902141385.1 Timema californicum
GGTGGAGGCCTGGCATTCCTCACATTCACAAGATGTCTTGTCAGAGGTCAAGGAAGGGTTTGGTAATCAGATAGATCTTTGCCGGAACCAAGGATTGAACCCCGGCCGCCAGCATAGAAGTCTGAAACCTTACCCCTTGACCACCAGATCACCCAACACAAAACAAAATACTGAGAACAATCACGGGGGCACCTTGGCACACTAGAACCGCAGACTTACACGCGACGACAAATTGTAGGCAGCTTCGGGAGATTTACAAAGACCGTAACAAGAGACTATACGAGCAGACACACACACACACACACACACACACAAATGAGATAGTTAGGGACTTAGGACGCTACGACCCTGCATAAGAAAGGTACTACAAACGACCCAGGATGGCGTAGTTGTGCTTTAACACTAACAAATTAAGTGTCTATTTTAACCTAAAAAAATATACAAAAACCAAGAGAAAATTAAAAAAAAATTATAATAATAAAAAAATTGCATATTATTATTAGGTTTAGCATAGTTTTTAGAATTAATAACTAACCCACATGTGACAATCAACTACGCCAGAATGACAGCAGACCGCCGACAACACTCCACTTAACTATCCTGATCACCTTTCTTCAATCACCTATTTCATACCATTACTTCCTTAGTCACGGCCGGATGCCACTGGGATAACCGCCTAGGTTGTCTACTAGCCAGAGGATAATCCTGGCGCCGGGGGCGGCCCCAGATGGCGAATGGAAATGTATCCACTTCACTCCAAATCCCAAGAAAAGAAAATCCTACCCCAACAAGTAACTCTTATTACCTTTGCCACCACCGGACTCCACAGGGACAACCGACTATGTTCTCTACGAGTCAGAGGATAATCCTGGGCCGCTGTCGGCCCCTGATGGGGAATGGAAATGTAACCATCCGCTTCAAACCAACTCCTAAAACAGTTAAGCCTACCAAACCATTCACCGTACTCACGTTACGCCATCACTCAGAATCGATCATTCCTACGAAACCAACCTTCCTCATCCTAAGAAAAAAAATCCTTCCAAACCTCTTTACCACAGCGAGATAATTCACAATCACCACTATTTTCACTCAAAGGGTACTAATTTATAACTTTGTATTTTATTGCAGCATCATTGAACGGTTTCACCCATTCATTGCTTCACCCTCACATCATAAGGATAAGGGCTAGCGACTGCTGCCTGTAACTCACAAAGCATAATCAGCCCTTTCGAAGATGACCTAGCTTGGCGTAACTGTCAAGGTGGATATTCTGAGTCGGGCAACAGCCAAACGGCGCCGTTTTTAGTGGTGACCCACCCTTGGGAACCACCGTTAAGAAAGAGCATTAATAAATTGTCGTCATTTTGGAAAGAACATTTTCATCGTCACTCCCTATCCCTCCGCAACTATCCCTTACTTCCTATCGCGACTCACGTTGCCGAGACTGTTCCTCTGCCTCCCACCGCGACTCACGTTGCCTGGACTGTTCCTCTGCCTCCCACCGCGACTCACGTTGCCGGGACAGTTCCTTTGCCTCCCACCGTGACTCACGTTGCCAGGACAGTTCCTTTGCCTCCCACCTCGACTCACGTTGCCGGGACAGTTCCTTTGCCTCCCACCGCGACTCACGTTGCCGGGACTTTATCCACACCTCCCACCGTGACTCAGAGCTCACGGGATGGGATACACCCGCCGCTCCGGCAAGGCCCACCGACAGAAGACCCTAAAGAAGACAGAGGCAACCAAACAATATTTCACCCGTGGACCCATCTTCTACGATCCCGACTGCAACCACCAGACCCCCGAACACCAACACTCCACTCCGACATCTCCAAGAGTTACCCCCGAAGCCGCATTGAAGGAATAACAAATTTAGATAAGTTTCTCAATGGTCAATTTCCCTCTTCATATTGTTCATCGACATATTTTGTTCTTGCCCTCACTGATTGGTTAAACATAACATTGAGCTCATAGGCCCACTCATAGCCATCTCTAGAAGGCCACGGTCAGTGAGAAGTGACAAAGTCGCATACTGGGACCAGATACTTGACTAATGGCTATGTTAGAGCGCGCCAAATCATTCAGTCGGCAAGGTGTTTTTCAATGTTTGTTGATTGACTACTGCAGTGTCCTGTGTTTATAATATGTCACGTATAATTAGCTCCAAGCATGGTTAATGCACGTGTTTATCCTGGTTGCAGTGCGAATTATAGAACTTCAATCGCGAAAGAGGGATATATTCAAATGGTTAAAGTTCCCTACAGATTCCATATGCAAAAATGAGTGGATTCGCGCTATTCCGCGTTCAGATTGGTGATAAAATAATTAAGTAGGGCCTATGCCATTGAGTACATAGGAGTTTCTTATGTATCGACAGTAAAATTCCAGACGGATAATCTCGAATCCAGGTTTGGTCAATATCGACAGTTAGCTGGAGGAAACTATAATATTACAATCGCTCAATTAATAGAATCAGAAAAGAAGATAAGAGTCAAGAGTGTTTTGAGGCTGCATCCATCAAGATATGGTGAGGTGTTTTTTCAAGTTATTTAGTTGAAGAAAATTTGGAATTTGTTACAGAAACAGTCAGAATAGCCAACAAGTTCTTTTCAGTCCTAGAACAAGATTATTTAGGAAATATTAAGTTTGAAGACACTGATATTATGTTGTATGTGGCTATGTTAGTTTTAAACTATCCAACAAAACCAACTTTTATTACTAATATTTACTGATAAGCAACATAAGTAAAAATAATGACAAGTATATCCAAAGTATTAATAGAGGAGGGCTATCTGTTTGATCAGATTATATTTTGACCTTTTTTTAAACATGTGGTAGTAATTATGCAAACCTTTTATAATATTTGAAAATTTGTTTATAGTTGCTAAGAATCAGAAACTAATCAAATTAATGACTTAAACACATAGGTAATTAAAATCGACCCATCTTTTGCTTTACAGCTTGAAGTTTGTTAGTAGATGGGATACCCAGGTAGTACATCGATCCTATTGGCCGATATGAGTAGCCCTGGCCTTTGATTGGTTCCACCTCCCCCTCCCCACCTGACCACATTTCCACAAAATGTACTGTTATTCCTGTATTTGTTTTAGTTTTGTCCAAACTTATTGGTTCCTGTCCCATTGTTTTTTTATGTGTACCTTTGGATCTTATGTCTGGGTATGATTGAGACTGGAGTGTTTTTTTATTTTTTTATTTGTGGGAGTTTTTATTTATTGGTGGGGGAACGTTAAGTCCATGGCGTCAGGCACTCGTCCCGTGGCGTCCCATAAAATGTCGGCATCGCTAGTGAGCGCGGAAGCGTGCAGAATGAACCTCTCCCGACGGCCGTTTATAGTAGTATGCGTGCAGACGGCAATGGCTCCCTCTCGCAAGGCCCTGAATCTATTTTAGTGTTGCGACTCTCCCCTCCCCCTTTCCCCCTCTATGTGGTAGTGGGGTTTCGTGGTGACGTCATCGCAGCCCTGGTGTCATTTGCCAGCTCAACAAAACAAGTCGAAACAGGAATATATCATGACCATTAATGATGTCGTAATGGGTTTTCCTTGATGACTCACACCTAGCGCCAGTTTGGCGGCCCAACATGTCGAGACAGGAATAGATTGTGACCTTGACACCGTGAGGTAATTGAGCCTGTTCATGTTTGATGCCAGTTTGGCGGCTGGACAAGTCGAGACTCGTAACTGATTACCCAACGTGTAAGGGACAAACAGGTTTTGTGTGAATAAAACACGATATTATAAACGCATATGTATTATACATTAAAGATCTCACAGACATACATAATATTTATTATACACTTTAAACGGAGAGACGAATATATTTGTCCATACGTTTTTCTACAGTGTCTCTTAGATGTGTTGGTAAAATTGTTTTTAGTTCACAATCCAACATGTAATATTCCAAACCTACGACTTGAGGTGTAAAATATGTACAAGAAAATAAATAAAATTGACTAGAATTAAAATATGTACTATATATATATATATATATATATATACAAACAACTAATTCTATTTGACTAGAAATCATCAGGTATGTGAAGGATTGTACTAGTGGATAAAAAATTATCCCGGGTGCATAAAATAAGCCAATAAAAATATTAGTTCATGAAGGAAAAAAATACGAAATATCTCAAATCTTTAAAAAATTGTATGTCAGTGGAACTGTTTAGAATGAAAGAAAAAAGATAACTATTCAGCACGTTCAAATGATCACCTTTTAGTCGTAGCGAACGCGTTTACAAAGATTCTGATACCCAAACAACGTATTAAAATCATCAATTATTCGTAGTTTGGTGTACACGGGCCGGTAGACTTTAGTCTGAAAAACTGTACCTACAGTCGCAAGACCCTTTCTTACAATTGTGTGCGGTATTTGTATGTAACTTTGCGCAGCCTGTTCGGTGATCATCTATT
The DNA here is from genome assembly GCA_902141385.1 of Timema californicum. Taxonomy (NCBI): domain Eukaryota; kingdom Metazoa; phylum Arthropoda; class Insecta; order Phasmatodea; family Timematidae; genus Timema; species Timema californicum. Next base: position 81,796 of record CABFOW010002156.1, read on the forward strand.
TCAAAGCGTCAAAATTAACGTCGTTCCGGTTGCCGTAGCTTATAGTGATCGCGCGATCATTGTTTACCGTTTTTGTTTTGGTGGGATCACCACCAACACAAACTTGGTACGCGTGATTCTTGGGGCCACCAGATACGAAGGTGCTCATGTAGCTTCCAGGACCGTAATCCTGAAGTTCGTCGGTGAGGTCACTTAAAAAGTCTCCGGTCGGTGAACTCCAATAGCCGTTCCAGTAGCGTTCCGTGAATAGAACTCTATCTTTATCATGATACAAAACGCGGTCCTCCAATTTATATAAAGTGTATTAAAGCCAGCATTGTTTCATGTATGCAAAGTGTGGATTTGTCACGAGAAACAACAAGATCAAGGTATTGTAGTTTGATTGAGATAGCTAAGAAATGTATGTAGAAAAACTCGTATGGACATAGTGAATAGATGCTGAAGGAGTGAGATTTGATAGGGGATCCAACAGGCCAATGTGTAAGGGGCATATTACATTGGTTTGAGCATGTTGAGAGGATGAGTGTGAGTCGAGTGACGAATCAAATATATAATGGAAGAATGTGTGGATTCAAAGGGAGTGGTAGGTCATATAAGAAGTAGTTAAATTTTCTAGACAAATGTGTGAAAATGAATAATCTTAAGAGGTTTAAAATTAAAGAGCGTGTATAACTCAGCCAATGGATTTTGTTGAATCTAAGCGAATATGCAAGAATATGAAGTGCGGAGAAGTGTAAATTTTAATGATAAAGATTTTCCCTTTCGTAATATGGCAAATCAAAAGTCCCACCCTTAATATATTTCAAGTTAATTAAACTTAATGAATCTATACGTGTTAAAATCATGGGTGGTCATTTTATTTTTTGTGTGTTAACAAGACTATGTCGCAGAATTTAAATATTATCTTTGTTAACAGGTTTCCACCCCTCTTACATGTATTTTGTGAACAACAAATCACTCCCAAATAAATTTGTTTCTTTCGTTTCTAAAAAAATGACGAAATTATGGTGGGGTCTCATGAGATTGGAATATTCTAGAATCCTTCTTGTGCGGCTATAAACAAGGGCTCTTCCAACGTCACTTGACCTGCAAATACGATGTAGCTAAGGTCCGCGGCGCGCTAACATCCAAATGTTAAACTTTAAAGCTGCTGTGTTTGAACAAACTTTCATTCCGACTGTGATAAGTTCTGGATAATCGAATGTCATTTCATTTGAATGAATCAAAAATAATTCATAGACCTGGGTTTTTATTATAAAATATACCTGGTTGTCAAATTGTGTAGACCTATGGTTACACGTCATTATTATTAATCCCATGACGAACGTGCAAATATGAAAAGAGAACACGAAAAAATTAAAGTTACAATTTGGCTTCCAACGTGGAAGCACGCAAGATAACGTTGCAACATAATTTATAATTGCCATAACCTTTAGTTATATGGGATGTTTATTTTGATTTGCATAACTTTATATGACCTAAGTGACCGAAATCTCTGGCGTAGCAAGATGATGTAATGAATTAGGAAACATGAAGAGGAATCCTGACTTCTCACAACAAATTTGCACTAGCTGTGGAGTAACGAGGCCAGATCGGGCCATGAAATTCTTTGTTTTATTGACATCGGGGCTGACACATTATCATCTATTTCAGAGGCAGTTACTCTGCCCGACGCCGGACCACATCAGAATATTAACCTCGGGTAATCAGTAGTAATCGTACTGGAGGGTGACCACCGAACCCAGGGTCCCGAGTTCATATCATGTAGGGGGTCACGAGCCGTGTCAGTCGTTTCGTCAGTCTTAGCTTAACGACTAAGCCAGTTATTCCACGAGCGCAAACACCCAAGTTCTTATATTTCTTGTTGATCGCCTTTAACATCACATTTTGTATTACCTCTTAGTGTTGCTATTGAACTAAAATTCTAAGCCTTCAGTATAATTTCCAACCAACCAACTAACTTGCCACAAACCCTACCCTTCCCGCAAGCTATCCTGACAGATCTGTTCCACGGAAGGGGGGAAGGCGACATAATATTTGTATCATATTATTTGTATCGAAATCGGTTTTAAAGCTATTGGAGTGTTTAAAAATTATAAATAAAATTAAAGAATGTGCTTGAAAGTAAGTAAAAATCTTAATGACCTATATATAATATTAGATAATCAAATACATTTGCCTACAAGATTGGAAATCGGAGATTATCTGTCGTAACGTTAGATTGAAACAATAAAAACACTAGAAAGAAATCTCAAACATTAGAAATAAGACTAAGCCAAACGTTTAATACAGTAGCCTCATGGCTTCTTTGGTGCTGACTGACAGCTTACAGCTGACTTCAGACAGTCAACATTTAGGTATATTCTTAAATTTAGACTGTCAGAAGTGACAGCTGATACACACATGTCTTTGCAGATCATATGGTTCGGCGTAGGGGTACATAATTTGGTCTGGTAACTTTTCAAAGCTCTCAGCGGTCAGCTGTCAGTCAGCACCAAAGAAGCCATGGGGCTACTGTACATATAATGACATGGCTTACCGACTGGCCGCACTATATAGTTCCTGAAGTATTGCACCATGAGATAGCTGGACCCAGGTCCAGTTTTACCACTATCCCCGTAGCTTATAACCAGGGGGTACAGGTCAGGCTTTGAGGTCACCTGCAACAATTTAACCGATACAAAATTGACAATGAAAAATGTAGAGCTTTGTATATTTTCTTAAATTTTTATAATTAAACCATGTAAGTATAATGACTAGTGTTGATACTTTCCATACACTTTAAAACCACATGTTTAACTAAAACAATTTTATTGACATTTTTATACTAAGCTTGGTATTTCTCAGAATAATTCCAGAGAGTTCAGCCAACAATACTAGATCAGGTGACCTGGCCATTTAGGGTTAAGGTGTCGGGCTTCCGGGGTTCAATCCTCGGTCCCGGCATCTAATTGCCAAACCCTTCCTTCACCTCTAAAAAGACGTTTATTAATCAAAACTTGTGAATGTATGGAATGCCAGGCCTCCACCGTGGTTCGGATCCCACGTTAAACTGTAGGTCCTTCATTTCATCTCACAAATCACCCTAACATTATACATTAGCGTAAGTGCGTATAACCCTGAAAGGGTAGAAAAACGTGGTGCTAATGATAATAATACTAGATCAATAAAAAAAACGTTAACATATCACAATCCTACTAAAATATAAAAACTAAATGTAGATAATATTTCTTCATCCAAACATAAATCAGTAGTTTAGTGCACAAAAACTGCTATTATTTTTGTCTTCTACTCAAGTAGTGCGTGAAAGATCAACTAACACATTATCGTCTACTCAATATATTTAAAGTGGACTTAGCAAGAATGTAATCATTAGTCATGTTTCGGGAATAGCTGCTGTTTTAAATCGATTGTAGATACTATATCATTAATATTAGACTGACACATTACATAAATGATATAGATACAATCATGTATATAATATTGCTTTGGAAGTCGAGGGACATTGCTCCGGGACGCTCGGATCATATCAGTCCATTCCTGGTTTGTGTCAGGATAATCATAGTTCATGATATGAAATCTCGGGTTAAATTAATGGTGGCTGTGGTCTTTCCACCCAGAAGTTAAATTTATCTTAATATTATCGATGCCAACTTAATAACATAGAAAACTTACTGTGTTGACAAAAAAACATAATTGTACTATCTTATGGAAACATTAATGTTCTTGACAAAAATAAATCGTTTTAAAATAGATTTTAAAAACCTTACTTTATATGTTATCATAATGCACCACTAAATAGGTAGGTAGCCTTTCTACTAAAATTGCACAAGAAGCAATTCGACTCATGTTTGAAATTAAACCAAAATCAGATCATATATATTTTATACCTCGGTGTACGGTGGTGGTGCGTGACGTAAGGAAGAACAACGACTGTAGTGTGGTGGTGGGCAGCATGACCTTGTAGACTCTTGTTCTGAGTTAGGGTCCTCGTCACCAAGCTCTCCGCTAGAGCGGCAACAACAGCAGAAACACCAGCAACGAGATATAGCCGGGTGCCATCTCCTCCACAAACTGTAGCCTCCAATACACGACAACACCAGGAACAAAACCAAAAACCTGCAACAGAGTCGTCATGACTAGCGGAGAGGCCATGCCAGATCTACCGAAACTTCCTCTTGAAGGATGTGCTATAAACTCCATGGGGATGTAGTGAGGATATTAGAATACAGGGTTATACAGAGAGAATGAACTTGTACTCGACGCAGGGACCGAGGGGGCTGCGCTAAGCAAGGACGAGCCAGGTTGGACTAACTTGAGGGGTGGATTAAGGTATTCATATGAAACAAAGACGAGTTGAGCTGTGCTTGGACGTAACATCAGTCGAAAGGCACGCCCAGATGAAGGAGACGAGACACGGTGGGAGACTGTCTGATTTTCGGACGGGAATGGACAGCTCTCCATCAAAACGAGTCTGTAAAAGACTCTTGGATGAGTTGTTGGATCTACTGTAAATACCACCAGTTAGAAGAGTGATAACACCAATAAAATAATGATTGGGTGAAAAATATAAGGCTGCACGAAACTTCCCCATTATATCTATTTTGTTCATTCTCCTTATATAAGATTAGATCTAATTTTCTGAACAAATGGGTGGGAGATGAAAGAGAGAAACTATTGGTCTAAAGTGTTCTAAACTTAGGATTTCAATACTAGTCTTGTCAGTGAGATAGCTAAGCGTGTAATGCAATGTGTAAAAAGGTAGGTCTCCCTTTATAATGTTTAGTAAACTGTAACGTGGAATCAAAGACAGAGTTACGACTCCATGGCAGAGTTGTTGATGGAAAGATGGGAGAGTGATTTTTTTTCACCAGAAATAAAATGTATATGAATAATTTGTGGTGTAATGTGTGGTGTGTGGAATATAGCATGGATGACGTCATCAAGAGAGCCTCTGAGTATATTCAGTGAATTGACATCTCATTTATGGGCCAATTTTATTTTTTAATCTATAATATGAAATTAAATTAAATTTTATATTAAAAAAGTGCCCATAATATTTATCCTATATTTAACGGTATTTGAGATATTTTATAAATATGATTTTAAAATAACTTTTTCTGACATGTTACTAAGGAAATATAATAGATATATGAAACATAATTTTTTTTTATTTTGTTCCAGTTAAAATATGGAAGGTGTCATGAAATTAGAATAACCACATTTGTCTGAACCATTGATTCACAAGCTTTTTGAAAGGCGTTTCACCCCAACAATTTCCAAAATTGGGAGTACCACCCCCACAATTTCCGTAATTTGGAAAAACATCAAGATAATGCTGCATATTTACTATTTTGGTACAATTTTAATGGTAGCCAGGGCTATAATAACACAGACTGAGAAGCTGCACCAGCAGCTTTAATCAATGTTACCACCGCCCCAAACACGGTTTTTGTTCTTTTAGCACTGCGTATTACTGCTATAAATTTTGTTTTACTAATTACGCTAGTAGTTTTAAGTATTAAAAAGGCAATATTTATAGGAAGTGTAACCGTATTTTCGTAGAAAGAGAGTGGGAAAACAGCCCTCAGTACATTAGACTGAGATTCGAACCTCAATCTCCTTGTCATCAACAGTCTAGTCTACTGTGAGAGAAGCGCCTCAGACCATGTGGTCGCCGAAGGGGTTCTCAAATCACTGCTAAAATCTGTTTTACTTTTGGTTAGACTTGGAGGCTTTAGTTAAAAATTTTAGTACTAAGCACAAATATTTTGATGCAGTAAGAATATGAAATGAGTGCAAAGACAATGATTATAAGCACTTTGTAAATATTACAATTTAAGAAATAATCTAGTTAAATGTCAGATGGCATTTTCCCTGTTATAAGAAGTGCACCCACTAGACTAAAGGTTGTATACAAAATACAATGAACAGAAAAATAAAGCAGCTTCCACAAGCCCAGTGTGCAATAAGGACCTTCTATTACAATATTCCAAAATACCGACACGAAACTAAAAAAAAATAGCCTGCATTTTTGTGATAGACCTGAAGCTAGGAGACATCCATTATGAACCATTTTCACTGAATAGGCTGGTAAGAAGATCTAAAATGTCGTACAGCAAAGTGAAAATAGCACATGGTGGTTGAAATGGAGGTAATGCATTAATCCAAAAGATGCTTGTGCATGATATAACTTATCATGCCACAAGGAATGTTACACGAAGAATGTCTTCAATATCTTCCGAAGCACTGATAGTAATAATTTAGTAGGCATCATTCATAACTCCAGAGGCCAGAACAATAGAATGGTATTTTCTAACAGCACCAGAACTTCATAGTATATCTGATGAGACATCAAACATGGTAGGCAATGAAGGAAAACACCATCACACAAACATAATGATGGCTTTAAAAAATCAATACTTAGGGAGGATATTACAATAAACTTATTTTGTATCGAGCTTAAACAAGTCCATTTTCGTACAAAGGTCTCATACTTATGCAACCAAGGCTATTTTATCAGAATGCAAAAACTCATGTCTGAAACCAAGACCATCAGTTTTTGGAATTCAATCAAAAGGAATAAATTAAATTTGTGTTCAAGCGCTCATAAAATAATTTTAAAACTAGGCTTCCATTGTTTAAGCTTTAATATTAGACAGATCCCTATTTTCTCGGCTGCGTGTATAAGCAGATCACAAACTGACATAGATCTACGTGAGAAAATAAGTTTCTATGAATTTTCTGCTTTATCAATTCTCACTTTTAAATTAGGAAGGCATCTATGTGTTTATGTTCCCAAAAGAGTAAATTGGTTGAAATTTTGAAGTCTGCTCAACTCACACCACTTAGCATCAGCTAAATCCAAAACAAAACCACCTCAAAACAAGATTTTTATCAGTACCCTCGAGGAAATATCATTTTCTGTAATTATTATTTGTGGAATATCGGAGATTCCAGCATTAGACAAGTATAAAGACATTCAACCATGTAAACATTTGGCTGAAGCTTTAACAAAATAGAAAATAGATACTTGGACTACAATGGAGTGCACCTTGTGTTCGATACTTAAAAAGAATACATTGAAAATACTATGACAAGGTAAAAGAATGTCCAAGGAATTGTGTCTACACACTGTAAAATAACCAATAGAACAAACATAATCAATGTAACAATACCAAAACTACATTCGCATATTAATACCAATAATGAACTAAATGAATAACTGGCTCAAGAAGTTTTTTACCATGCACAATTAACGAGGAAAGACTTAATAGTTGCATGGCTTTTAGAAGTTTCCCTCGAATATTTTTCTTGGACTATATTTGGAGCACGTAATAAGTCTTTATGCCATCAATGCCGCATAGTATAAGAAAAACACCATGGAACAAAAAAATTTGATGTCAGATTTTTTTATGGTTTTTTTATGATTTGATCGTGCCCACATGTGCCGGGTGTATTAACATAGCCCCTGAGCATTTTGAAATATTCAAGGTGGCGTCCACCATAAATGCCAGAAATTGACAAATATGAAGGTTTTCTTATTTTATTGATATTGGTGTTAAAATTTATATTTTTTTAGGTCGCCAACTCCAGAAAAAAATGCAAAATAGTTTTAAAGACCCACAGAGCAAGCTATGCACTATAGTTTCATGGCCGCATGTATGGTGATAATGGTGAAATTCCTTAAAATATGCACAGTGGGTATAAATCGGAATGTTTTTGGGGGTGGGGAATACAAATCCATGTTCTAAAATGTAATCAGATGTTACTTTAAAAAATTAAAACAAAATTAAAGTTGAAATAAATTTATGTTCAATCATGAGTTTTGATCATTTTAAATATAATACAATATTTTAAAGAATAAATTTATTTGATTGTTTATGAATTTTCATCAGAGTAAATGTCCGCATTATCTTCATCATCCAAGTTAGAATGATGTGGCATTTGTTTGTTCCTTCACATTTGCAGAATTCAATACAGCTGATGTGTCCAACAGTGCACCCGCATCTTCCAGGGAACATTTTTTTCTGACATACAACCACAACGTATCATCTTCAAGGAACAGGAGGGTGCTCTGTCAATTCCAGGTGGTAGAGTTGTAGGTTCCAATCTCTTGTTTAGTTCATCTTGGTGTCATACAAACACTTTGTTTGGTAGATTTCAGGTGGGTATGGCTTGTCTGCCTGTTTCCAAAAGCTGACTTTAAATTTAACCCAATTCATATTTTCTGCAAAGAAATGCGCAGTAGGTGGGACGATTCTGAGCTTTGGCATACGGACCGACATCATGTTTGAAGTCTTTTTTTTAGCCAAACATCCCTTCTTATATCTGACATAGTTGGGCCAGCCAAGCTGCCGTAACAGTGTGCAATGAGCTTTGCTTCCTTTTAAATCATGTCTGGGAGCAGTGATTATGTGTTGTCCAGTTTCTCCAGTGTATTTTCACCTCGTAGTGCTTTCAATGCTTTCTGTTTACCGATGCCATAGAGAGAGGGCACAGTATCGCAACCAGATAGAGCATGGGTGGCCAGTAAATCTGATACAATGACTTTGTGCATAGACACTGACTGTCACACCAATGTATTACTTGATAAAAATGGGAAGAAGCAACTGTTCAACTACCAAACGTAAAGTTCTAATATTCTGAGGAAAGATTTTGCCCTTTAGCATTTGTGCTGTTTCCCCAAATGCAACATTAAAGATTTATTGCAGATAGCTACCTGAGATCAGTTACCTATACACCCAACAACGTTCATGAGCAAATGCATCCCCCCAAATCTTAAAGTAATTTTTTTTAAAGCGTTCAGTGTATGCCCACAGTATTTTTACTGCTAATCGGTACATTTGTTGATCTAAAGTATGCACTGTGTTTTTTTGCCATTCTCTTCAGTTCTCTGCTCAGATTCTACCATAGTAGTCATCACAGTCGATGGATAAGATGGAGTCATATCATGAATTGGCAAGTATGCTAATATGATCATGTATTTTGGTTTCCAACCAGCTTCACGGGCTTGCTTTAGATTGAACCCATTATATTCCAGTGTTGTGGGATCCATTGTAATCTTATAAATGAAGTCAAGGTTCCCTTCTCTTGCTCTTGATAGTGAAGTTACTTTAGTGGCTAACATAATCAATTAGGGTACCACACTAACAGCATAATCAGGGGGAATTGGTAGATTTGTGGACCATTATGTGTCTCAATAATCATTTCATACTGTTTGTGCTTCATTGCATCACGTGGAAAGCGTGATAAGCTCTCCAAACATTTTCAGTTGTATCCGATACTTTTGGTTGTGAAAGTAACAGAGCCATTGCATGTGTAGATTTCTGTCCATTCCAAGATGAAATATTGGCATCAAAGTTTCCAGCAATGCCTTGTGCTAGTCCTTGATCAGCACTTGATAATCCACAGATGGAGCCTTGTGTAACTTCAGCACCAGCAGCAGATTCTTTGAAGCGTATAATTTCATCAACCTCCGGGACACATATTTGAAAGTCATGCTTAAGATCTATAAGATTTCTTTCTCCCAGGTAGACGCCCATCGCTATTTGGAGAGTTGTATGTAACATTGTTACAACATGGCATAGAAGAAGTTGTATCACTCACCAAGCCAGCCCCAGTTGACTCATTCCGACTAGTCTACAATAAACCCGAGATGCGCTCCACCACAAAATCCACGCTTGACTGAACCGGGGTTCGAGGCTCGCTGCTGGCCGTGTTGGAAGAGCTCCCCCCCTCCCCTTTTCCCAAGAGACAAGTGAAAGTCAATCTTCACGCGCCGTCAGGTGCATTCAAAACACTTTTATGGACTGTATTTCTGCTTGCGAACAATGCTCGTAGGCCCTCGAGATTGTCCTCGAACACCCCCACCACTCCTTTTTTTACTCCGCGTGCTGAGAACACATGTTTATCACAGGATATATAATGGTTGGAGCCCAGAGTAGGGACACACATTACACTCTGGGCTTTCAAGGTAAATAGCCTATCTAATATGTAGGCTCGTTGCTGTTTTCTAAATTCATTTTTGCTATAATATATTTTATCTTTCAAAATTCCATTTATATATCTACGACTAATATTTATTGCGAAGATCTTTTACGTCAGCCCTTAAGGCGGTGTTTATTTAATGAATACTTGGACTCCATTATTATTTTTGTATCTTTAATGTCCGCAAATAGTTTATATTTACTACCTTGTTTCCTACCAAGGTTAGTTAAATGTGGGGCCGCGAGCCGGTGGAGAGATTAATTGTAGTATGGTCACCTTGTTGGATGTTAATGTTAGGCTAGTTTATTGTTGTTTCTTTGCTGGAGGCTATGGTTATATGGTTATTAAATGTGGGGCCGCGGGCCACCCAGTGCTTATATCCACTGACGGCGCCTTGTTTGTTATTAAATCATTTAGGTATTCTTACTTAAGCTTGGACTTTATATTATGTCAAGTATTATATTAATGTCACTATCATCGTTTAGGTTAGGGACCTTGAGCTCTTGACTCACCAAATGTTTGGACTTTGAGCGGGGGTTGGCTCTCTGCCCATGTTGTTAATTGACATTTATTATTGTGTAACAGGAGACCAATTAGTTTGATCTTTATGCCATTCTCTGTTGACACTATTTTGGGAACTTCTAAGTATAAGGAGCCGCCTGATGTTATTGTTGTAGTGCCCCTCAGGCCTTGGCGGTGCCCCTTGTGCCTTATAGCCCATCTGGCTTATGGTTAACGCTTTTACTCTTAAGTCCCTCTCCCTCATTGCTGTACCATGTTTTTCTGGAAATAAATTTATAACTCTCTTGTGCTTACCTCTGTGTGTTATTTATGTGGGATAATGTTGGGGGTAGGTCACAAGTATAGTAGTGATTGATTGAATTGGTAATCATGTTTCCATCGAGTCTTGGATGTAGATCAAATTTGTCAACCATGAATATCAATAATAGATGCATAAGAATGGGACTTAATTCATTTTTGGCCCCATGAGAGTCAATCTTTGCCATGTACGTGGTTGTGTTGCATTTAGGTAATGCTTTGGTTTCTTGTTTTTTATTCTTCACCAATTTTTTTTTAAATTTTGCTGCATCGTCATCATCATCATCATCATCACCACCAGCTTCTGTCAAGTTCATTAATATTACAACTGTCTTCCTGAATCCTAAAATGCATGCATATCCTTTTGCAGAAATCAAATAAAATCATCTACTTCCTCTGCAAAATTCTCAACCAAGTTACAAGTGTGATATTGTGTATCCACCATTTTCTGAGTACATGAGTACATCACGTGGACTGGCACTGAACATCACATGCATGGGCGATCCAATTTTATTGAAGCTACCAATGCTTCGAATACTTCGTCTACAGGTTGACCATTTTTATTTCTCTTTCTTGTAGCAGCTGATTTAATATCTCTCTCCCCCATAAACTTTTGATGGCAGAGTCTGTGATAACAAGCATCCGCATCATGAAGGTCCCTAACAGCTGAATGAAAACGAAAACCCACTGTATCAGACCAATCATCTGCTCACTTTTCACAGACTTCCTTTGTTGACTCTTTAACTGTTTTATTCTTGTAGCCACGCTATACAGTTCTACATTCACTAGCAGGGCTACATCTAATAGAATTTTTAGGATCAGGTTGTAGACTAAATCGCTCTCCACAAAAACTACATTTGTCCTTGAATTGGAATGGTTCTGACCTGCAAGGACTCTTTCCAGTTGTGTTAGGATGTGATTAAGTGACTGAACTTGAACTCTGTACTCTATGTTCCTTTTTGATGTATAGGGGAATTAACAGTTTTTATGGCATTGGGTTCTAAGATTGCTCACTTCAGCATGTCATATAGCAAGATCGATGTGTAAACTATATTGTCGTGCAACACTTGTCTTTATTATACGTTCAACACCCACATAAACTAAACCTCCCTTATTTTTACACCTAAAAAAGCACTGACCTTTCATCACAAGTTTTTATTTTCATTTATACACTAAGTTTGAAGTATATTGGTTCCAGATACTCAGTGATCCACAACAAGAATCAAATACAGTTCAACTTTCATAAGACAGCACCACCACAAGTCTTCAAAAATAAGTTAAAAAAGCACCAAGCATATTCTTAATCCAGGGCGAGAGAGTAATAATTAATAAATTTCTCACTCCTGTTATTTAATTTTATTTTGTTGTAGTGACATCCGATTACATTTTAGACCATGGATTTGTACTCACCACCCCAAAAAACATTCAGATTGATACCCAATTTTTATATGTTACGGAATTCCACTATGATCACCTTACAAGCGGCCATCTTGGAAACTATATGCATAACTTGCTCTGCGGGCCTTCAAAAATATTTTGAATTTTTTCTGGAATTGGCGACTTAAAATATATAAATATTGACACCAAAATCAACGATTTAAAAAAAAACCTTTATATTTGTCAATTTGTGTAATGATGTGGACTGGATATAACTATCTCAAGATATGGTGTAATGAGCTGGATTGGATAGAACTAGCTCAAGATAGGGATAGGGTGTAATGAGGTGGACTGGATATAACTATCTCAATATAGGGATAGTTTGTAATGAGATGGAATGGATAGATCTAGCTCAAGATAATGATAGGTGGCGTTCTTTTGTAAGTGTTTCAATGAAATTTCGAGGTCTTAAGACCATAGAGTAAGTAATTACTCATATACTGGCTTTTACTGTCTCAGGCTATAATCTTGAGTAACAAGATGGAGATAAGAGTTCATAAGGAAATGCGTTAGTGTAGAAATTCTCTCAGTGTAGCCAAAGTGTTGGCTTTTTTAGTCAAACATTTGTTTACCGTCTTGAATCACTGTTTGAGCAAGGAGTTAAAGTAGATTTTAAACTATAAAACAAAATTCTTAGGTTTTAATATAAAATTACAGAGTGTAATCATGCGTACACTAACTTCTACTCTGTGAGTATTTAAGAACCTTGATGAACACTCATTTTATCAGAAGTACCAGTGGTTCCAGAGCACGATGCTGAAGAGGTTGGCTGGGGGTGGTACCGCTGGGGGGCGGTACCCAGGAGGGTTGAAAGAGGCGTAGCAACAATCCAGGGTGCAACACTCCTTTGGGGGCGAACAACTGAAGTCATATTAACACAAATATTAGAAGACAGTATTTTACTCATAAAAATATTTCCAGTTACTATCAGGAACGTACCGAGGGGGATGTTATAGGGACTCAAACCCCTTTCGAAAGCAAAATTAGTAACGAGTTTTTACATTCCTCCATAATGCCCAGGCTAGTAGCTTATTGGATACAAAACATTTGTGTGTTTTTTGTGGTCAGTTATTTTAAATCCACCTTTGAAATATAGTTTTTTAATTCCATAATAGCTGGGGATATATAAATGTAAATTATTTCTGATTTGAATCAATCAAAGATGTTTACTTACTAGTGCCCACCATCGCAATATTTGGAAGTTGCCTGAAAAAAAAACAGCTAATATTAGAACTCACACATTAGACATATACACATATAATAAATTAATAAAACATATGCTATATGGAAATAGGCCTACATCTAGAGTAAAGGGGTGAAGTGGGTGGTGCTTAGTTGTGGTTATGTCCAAATGTTCTCCTATCATCTGATACAAATGTGTGGCTGAGCTTATTTTCCTACTTGCTGGGAACACCTAACTCCTTTTTCACCAGAGCTACAACTTAGCAAGTGGTAAGCTCGTGGGAGATTCAAACTACAGACTTTCCATCAACGATGGTAAAGTTCGATGCGAGCGATAACAATATAGTTAGTACAAGTGGTAAGAATCAACATCTTACATTAGTCATTCAAGGAGACACTATATCAAGAGCAACTATTATCAAAGGCATTAATCAATTCCCAAATCCTCCAATTCAAATTGGTATTACTATATAAAAATATAATAAACACCTGATCTGTGACAATTGCGTTATACATTTGATCATCTCCAATTAAAGCTCTAGAATGACCAAGCTCAGCTCGAATTAATAAGCTAAAGGATGTTCCCACTATTCCAGATCAGGCTTCTAAAGTGAAATATAGGGCCCCAACATAGATATATCATGAGAATTACGATTTAAAATCTCACGACCACAAAACCATAAGTACTTTATTCCACCATGAATCATATGAGACAAAACTAGTAGTTGCAAGCATTCATTCGGACTGGGTTGATTATAACTGGTAATGGTCAACCCCCTATCCTTGTGAGAAACCTCTTCTTAGTTAACATTACAGACTGATGTATAAGGTAGGCCATGAGAGGGGGGCTGAAATAATAAAATGCACATGAATGTTGAAATGCCTTGGATGCAGTCATGGAATAGGTACTAAATTTGGCTTATGTTTTATTGAACAGTAACTAATATCAATAAGTATATATATATATATATTGTATAAGTGAACATTAAGTACTTTTAGGAGGATAGCTTATGATGGATGAAGTTTTGTCACGCGTTTGTTTATTTGCTAAGATCTGTTTTATTTACCAACTAAAATCATATCCAATAAGCTTATAGCTGAATTATTTATAGCTAAAAAATCATGTATGTATATAAGCGTTTGATTTTAGTTCCAACTAAATTAATGTCATGAGGTTTTAACTTGATTGCTAGTAGTTATAAAACCTGCTTACGGGGGCACGGTGCTCTCATTGGCCTAGCCGATGGCATCTAGTGTAAATATAGCCTGTGACGTTTCCAGGGGCACCATTCACAGGTCGTGGACTGTCCCCTCTCCCCACATGGTTCAGAATTTTAGCCTGATGCCACAGTCTGTGGACTGTTCACCTTACGGTTCCGGCGAATGCGTGTGGCTACCACCCTCAAGCCCGTGCGACACACGCTCTCAAACTAATTCTCCTCTAGACTCCTCGAAACGGCACATTTTGCCAAGAGATTTTACTCAGGTCGATCTTAGAAGGTGTCTCTGGGCTGCCTCTTTGTAAAGCATTGTTGTCTGTCATTGAATGAAAAAAGCTCAAGTTTTTGTATATAAATGATAAGAAAATGGTAATAGTCTTTAAAATATCCCATAACTAAACGTAAAGGAATGCATACGTCAAAGATACCTGTTGTAACACGTACACTTACTCCATGTTTCCATAATGCATTTTTAGGTAAGTTTCTTCCCATTTCCATATTGATAGATAGTTCTTGATCTGAGTTAAAATACTTATATCTCTCAATTAATTAATCTCCCCACCATTGATCTCATAAGCGAGTCTTGGGAAGAAAAATAAAATCAAGTATTCCACTATTAACGATTCTGTAAGTACGTCCAAAAGCTCCAAAATTCAGTAATATTTTTCTTTTGATATGCAGGATTGAATGAGGTTAGGTTTGTTTCCGTTTGCTAACGGTCCTGAAATATACGAAGCGTAGGAATTATACTGGAAACTAGTCAAGGATCAAAGGTCTCTGATGTATACTATATCATTAGCATCATCCATTATTTTTGTAGCGAGTAACCCAAGCATCGTAAGAGTTTTTTTATCTGGTGTTAATTCTTCCATGAATATTCACTCAATATTTGGAGGTAGAGGGCGTAGTCTCTTTTTATTTACTACAAGTATCATCCCCAGCTCGTTCCAAGTGCAGACGCGGAGATATAGTTTGTTATCTAACGGGGATGATATCTCCTCTTTCGTCAAAAATTCCTACCGAGACAGAATCTATTACTCTTTCGTTACAGGAAGGTAAATGATATTATTCGTTACTTCCACTATTTTGTAGCCTACAGGGACGATGCTAAACTCGTGTATGGTTTTACTAGGTTCTCCATTGACGTAAGATCTGCTAACAAGACTATTCTAAACGGTTTCACACTCACATGTGGGATATTCACAGTATTTGTTGAGATGTTCGAAACCTAACAGAGAGGCAAACGTACCTGGTCGAGTAAAGTCAATCGGTTTATTACAATTGATGTAATTCTTTAAAAAGGTATGATCACCTATGATGGAGAGTTTTACATCGCTTGAGACTTCGTCTTAAGTATCAATCCAAAGCTTCCAAATCATAATTATTTGAAGGAACGATATACTCTTTTCCTCCCCAATTGAATTTATTATTATGTTCTTCATTGTCACTTATCGCTTAACAAACGTAAATAAATTGACGTAATATTTAAGTAAAGATAAAGAAGCGTTGTAAATAAACATTATGTAATTTGTCCTTTTTATCGGAGCCACAAAAATGCCAACAATTAACAAAACAAAGAAGACAAAACATACATTTAAAAAAATAGACAAAACCTTATTAGAGGCATATAACATATAACACGCTATGTTTTGAAACAATAACTTATAATCCATTTATTGAAACAATATGACATTCATTGTTCAGTATGGAATTGAACGTTTACAAATTTATCAAAGCGATAAACAGTGTTTCATGACGATTATCTTCTCCCAGCAGGATATGCAGAAAGTATCTTTCTGTAAGATTTGAACTCTGACCTGACAGTATAATTGTCAGAAACATGTTGTAACGTTATAAGGGGAGGGGGGTAGTAACCTCGCTCTCACGATGTCTTACCGAACAACTCACTCGGTAGAGCAACTAAAAAAAACTGAGACTCTAACCTTTTGAGGTATCCGCGGTGAAGTAGCAAGGATGGATATTTTTGGTGGCTTTAATGTGGCCCAGTAGCGATAGTCATAATTACCAGATAAACTTACCCTCCAATATGTATCCACGTTAATCCTGTAGTTCGTCGCGAAGTTCTAAATACTAGTGAAATAAAAGGGTGGGCACCAATGAGTTGAGTGATACTCACAAATTAAATGACTCTTATTATGAGCTTGAAAAAAGGACCAACAATTTCACCAGAAGGGTGGAACATAAATGTAACAATAAAATGAAAGTTTGTCAAATAAAAAAACCTAAGAAAAAATTTATTACTTAAATTTTTTCTTGTTATTTTTTTTTTTAAGAAAAATAGAAGTAAAGAAAAAGAAAGTCATATGGTAAGTATAGTGAAATTTTAAATATCTAAGACTCACATACTCAGAGAGTATATATATATATATGTATGTATGTATGTGTGTGTGTATATATATTTTAATTGTGGCAATTGTAATTTTAAAAGAAAGTCCTACCTAACCGGTACCAGAATAATTTATATATCTAAGCCGTGAAACATTGCGGCATAAGAGCCTTTAAGTAAATAACATTAATTAATTGGTGGTAACCGCGAGTTAGTGGTCCTGAACTGTCAATAATAATAATAAAACATCTCACTCGTTTCCCTGTAGTACTTGAGGTGATGATGCCAAAAACAAGTTGCATACCATTCTCTGACATGAGTTGAGTGATACTCACAAATTAAATGACTCTTATTATGAGCTTGAAAAAAGGACCAACAATTTCACCAGAAGGGTGGAACATAAATGTAACAATAAAATGAAAGTTTGTCAAATAAAAAAACCTAAGAAAAAATTTATTACTTAAATTTTTTCTTGTTATTTTTTTTTTTAAGAAAAATAGAAGTAAAGAAAAAGAAAGTCATATGGTAAGTATAGTGAAATTTTAAATATCTAAGACTCACATACTCAGAGAGTATATATATATATATGTATGTATGTATGTGTGTGTGTATATATATTTTAATTGTGGCAATTGTAATTTTAAAAGAAAGTCCTACCTAACCGGTACCAGAATAATTTATATATCTAAGCCGTGAAACATTGCGGCATAAGAGCCTTTAAGTAAATAACATTAATTAATTGGTGGTAACCGCGAGTTAGTGGTCCTGAACTGTCAATAATAATAATAAAACATCTCACTCGTTTCCCTGTAGTACTTGAGGTGATGATGCCAAAAACAAGTTGCATACCATTCTCTGACCACGGCTGCAGCACTCACACTTCTAGATCTTCAAAATAAACAAAGCCGCTCATTCATCTCACGAATCTTCCCCGTTTGAGAGAAAAATGAGGTCCAGTCCTCGATTACAACCGGCGCTCGCTGATGGAACGGAAAACTTCATACCCCAAATTCAATCCTTTGTATTTACACTCACATTTATTTCATGTATCAAAACCAGCGCGTCACTTTTTTTCTTTAGAGTCCTCTTTTCTTATATCTTCTAGCAATGGTTGCCATGGTAATAAAAACAAACAAAAAAACCATAGAGGTTTATAGAGAGGAAGTATTTCATTAGTTATTTCAAGCTACCTTCAGGAGATGCAACATAGGGAAACGAATTGTAATGTCCCGTCACCTTCATCAACACATGAACTAGGACGGGATATTGTTTACAATGTTCACCAGAATGTGTCGTTAGCACGAGCATTTAAGGAAATGCTAAACAAAGATATCAACAGAATACTGTATCATACTCGTGATACCATGTATGATTATAGATGATCGGTATTTCTCCAAGATAATATAATATTTCAAGTAGTGGTCATATTTTGCCAAAACGGTCGATATTATCTACACGTTCTTACGCCACCTAATACTGTCCCTAATCGCTATATCTATAGATAATGATAATGTCACTCTCGTTCTTTAAATAAGTGACACGTCTCTCGTAAAAACTCTACTAAAGTAAGGAATTTTTAAATCTCTAGCTTATTGTGCAGATCTGTTTCAGTAAGGTATTGTCTAGGTAGTGCTTAGATCCATTTGTTGAGTACGGACGAAGATACATTCCTTTTCTCATCGCGATAGCTTCAAGTGTATGGTTATATTTCTGAGCTTCGCCTCATTGCTTTGTGCATGCCTTATCAATTTTCTCTTTGCACAGCTTTCGTGATTAATTCTGAACCTCTTGAAACCACTTCTTATGTGGTAGGCACTTATTAGAGGTAGTATGCCTATTCTTTTCTTCCTACTACGACTGGGACGTACGTCGTTTATTCGCGCATCGTTGAATACGACGTCCTTTTTTCAAACCACTAACCATCCTAACTGGCTTTTATCAAGGTCGATACAGCCAAATCAATGGCTTTCTCACCAAACTTTTAAACGGGTGCAAATACTCTTCTATAAACTTTATATGTAAGTTCTGGATCTGTGATACGATCATGCTCTTTAAAAGCTCGATATAATTCGTTAACACCAGAATTAGCTCGTTTCAAACTTTTGCCAACTTTGCATCCAGTCCACAGTATTATAATCCAGATATATGCGCTTCAAACGATAATTGATTGATAATCTTATTCAGGAGCCTAACCTCCTTTCTTCGCTTCATGGCATGTAATGACTAACGTCAATATATAAATGTGCATTATATAGTCGTGCTTATTGATACGCGATTAACGAAACGGAGAGATTCATTACCCGTGGGTGATAACTATCATGATGAGGTTAAGACCTTACCTCAGAGTCACGGTACGTTGTTACCTGATACTATGGTATCATTAGCGGACCTTCAAATTTCGGGAAGACGACTGCAATGATCAGTCTGATTACAGAACCTACCGGATTATGGTTCAAGAACGTGCACGTTTAGTATAAATAATTGTACCAGCCCAATGATCAAAGTTTATCTCAAGTCCTCTAATTCGTTGGATGGATGGGTTATTTTACTTTTTCTGAAAATGATTATATCCTCCCACCGTCTGAGTCTAAATTTTGTTGATGATAAACAGTATAACATAGGGACTACAAACTTATTTCATTATGAGTGGACATAGGGCTATATACTGTGTTTATATGTGCTAGACTTACTTTCAAATCTCCAAGCAGATGCTGAGCGATAACGCTAATCTTCTCATTCTCAATATGGATGATACAAACTTGAAACTTGTCCATAACAATCATATTAACACAAAAATGACCTTCCAAAAGTTTAAGGAAATGTGCTCGTTATGTTTGAAACACAAGTACGATTTTCTAGTCTAGAGTAAAGTACATACAATTGATAAGAGACGTTACCGTTGTGGGTTCGATATCTTTATCCTAGCCGATTAATATGTACGTGGACTCGGTTTATAGTGATACATCATGTCATCCATATGAAAATTTAGACATAGTCTCTACAAGTGTAAGTCAGAAGAGAATTTAATTCTTAGGCGCAAGAAAATATTACAATGCAGGCTTGAGGAGGATCATCAACATCGAAGTACCTATTGCGTCAAAAGATTATTGTAACAAGTATTACGCCGTTAAGATAGATGTGAATTATAACAATTAGATAGACGTTCTCAACACCGTCAAGGATTTGATAGGTAAACGAGTAGATTCTCTTGTTGAGAATATGGAGGTGGTGTCATGTAGGTCATGACAGAAAGTGAAGCAGATAAACAATGTTTACAAAGATCAGAATTCTTTTTTAAGTCGGAGGTTGAAGAGACTAGAGAGTTGCTTCACTTCAAAGTAGACAAAACAGCGATTCGCATGACTTGACTTTAAGAGAGTTTGTGTTAGTCAAGGACACGAATAGTGATCCTAATCTTGACGCACAAGGTGGTCCCGTTCATAGCATTGGTCAGGCCAAGTTGGTTTTGGATGTAATATCTAAAGATTAAATTGACTCAAAGACGAAAGGAAGTTTCATTTACGTTTATATAGAATCTAAACATAGAAGAAAGGATTTGAGACATTTATTATCAACACTTACGAATCATCCAGAATATCACTTCTTGAACGCATGGACAGTCTCTTAGCATTGCTTTGAACATGGAAGGTGTCGTAAGCGTATTGATTTTTTGACCTATCAGACCAGCACCTTTCGATGTAAAGGTAGGAGAACTTTTAGCTTTCATGCCTAAGAAGTTTTCTATGGTACCTCTTATGCTGCATGTACAGATGTGTCTTACTTCGACTAAATATATAAAATGGAATATGTAGATTTTAAAACATTCGTACACAGCATCGTGTTGATAAAGTTTGCAAAGGATATCATCAAAACGAATAAGATCACTGATGCACGACACGAGTCTGATATTGTCCCGGGGGAAAACTTTAAACCGATTACGGAACCACTCAACAAGATGATGAAGATAACTAAGGAGCGTGAGACAGAGGAGGAGAAAATATCGCCTTTGCGATAGAATAATGGACATTTATTGCACACTTATCTTCATACACCTCAATCACGCTCTGTTGAAATTTATGGTGTACGTTACGGTATATATACGACAATTATCGGAGATACACATGTTCTCTTCGATGAGAGTGATGGAACTGTTATTCTCAATAACATCGTAACTCCATACACTTGGTAACTTTTGGAATTACTCTTTATAAAAGAGCCTATGTATAATACCAAGGAGGATCTGAAGGCGCATTAGTATATATTCTATGAATAAAAAACCTATCAAATAGAGAACGAACCTTACAGCAGTTTCAAGTCAGGAACATGATCAAAATATACACGTACCATAAAACCTCTTTACCAGGATCAGCTTATGGAAGAAGGATTATACAAAATGGAGAGTGGAAGAGAGATCAATTACACTTATTGGGACAACCCTAACGAATTAAGTTTCTTACACGCATTGGTCAGAGAAGGTCATTTAGCACAATATTGCGAGATGTTTTCATTCATCGAAGAATTATGTGAAGATGGAATAATTGACTAATCATATCTGTCAAGGAGGATATTGCACGTGAACTTCATCGTCTCACAAGACCTCGTTTTGACAGAAGACATGTTAGCGTAAGAGGAATTAACCAACTAATCTTTTCGATATGATACCTTACTCTCGATTGAATAAAGAATACAATTACCTTATTACCGTAATTGAAGTGTATTCCAAATGGGCTTGGACTGCATCCGTTAAGGCTAAGTTGAGGTAGAACATGACTACAACTGTGGAACATGTCCTTAGAAAGATTACCACAAACAGTTTACTTCCGTACTTAATCTGCAGACAGATAATGGAAGCGAGTTTTATAATCCATATGTCAAAATTATCATGGCAAGAAAGAATGTCAATTGTTATTTGACATACAGCTATATAAGGCAAGTGTCGTCGAACAATACAAACGAAAGCTCAAGAACACGATGTGGACGAGATTCACGTCTAAAGGACTGTTTCGATGGATCGATCTGATCGATTCTTTACTCAACCAGTATAATCAAACAGTAAACTCAACTATAAAGATAAGACCGATATACGTTAAGGAAGACAGTCTTCTACGTACAGTCTTTCTGTATGCTAAGACGATTTTTCCTACATTGAACAAGTTTAAAGTTGGACATATCATTCATCTCAGTAAACACCAGGAGATTTTCGCAAGGGGGTATATCGCAAACTGCTTGGTAGAACTGTTAAGATAAGTTAAATAATTGAGACTAGTCCTAGGACCTTTCTATTATAAGATATGAGAGGAAAATCTATCACTGGAGGATTCTACGCCGTAAATCTCGGTAATCGCATCCGAATATGTATCTAGTTGAGTAGATCATCAGACCTTCTGTAGATAGGATTTACGTCAAATGACTAGGCTTCAACTAGTCACATAAGTGGAGGATATATCTAGCCAACCCCTTTTAGTGAGGGGGGAACACCCCTCACCCACACTCTCACTGACCCTATAATGTTGCTAATGGATAGAGTTTCGCCGCATTCAAGATGTTCAGCCAAATGGGGGGATTTGTTGGGAGTAGATATATGTGACGGCGGAATTACGTATGTTATAAAGAAGGACAACCTTGTTTACAGTTAATCGTGTAGCGGTTCGCTCCACTGGCTGAGAATCCATAATCCCGAGCCCAGTAAATCCATTGGGAGCTGCACCAATAATGTTCCATGAAAAATGGAGACAGCCCTGAAATCCCGTTCAGATGGCACGTTGAGGAGGACCTTATGGGTAAAGAAAAGATGTGCATGGCGTTGGACTGAGAGGAGTGTAGGTCAAGTGCTTGTGGTAGCTCTAGACGTACAAGACCTATAATTTGTTTTATTTTTAAGGGGACGAGAAAGAATGAGAAGAAGGTGAGAGTGATTTTTCCGATAAAATAACTATTTTCGAACTTGAGAGTGCTCCTTCAGGGGACAAACTTTAGCCTTGCTTATAGGCTACGGTTTAATGTCTCGCAAATGGGACTTATATATTTGAAAGGGGACGAGTACAAGTTTATTAAATATTGTGCGAACAGACTGTACAGATTTAAAGAATATATGTGTGCACGATAGAAAGAGAAACTCATATGTTCTGTTTGTGTATTAATTTTAAGACTATACATGTATTTAAAGAAGGTATTCTATTTATTTAACCTTGATCCCAATTCTAAGATTTAAAGGTTATATATGTGCGAGAAAGATGACCCCATACTGTTGTTTGTTTTAAAGGTATACTATTAATCTAACATCAATCTTAATGTATACTTCACGATTCAAGCATGAACTGGATGGAGAATGGAAACAGGCTTAATGTGAAAGTATGGTCTGTATAGAGAATGTGAGATGGAATACTGAATTGAACTATTGTTAATGTATGAGGTTATGAAGGCTTAATGTGAGAGCATGGTCTGGATAGAGAATGTAAGAAGGAATATAGAATTAAATTATGCTTAATGTGAGAGATTATGACTTGTATAGAGAAGAAGGAGCTTGGCGAGCACGACGATGAGCCTCGGCCCCACGCATATACTGTACTTGGAACTGTGAGGGGAACAGTCCACAATATGTGCCCTTGGAACCATCACAGGTTAAATTTATATAAGATAATTACTAGGGTGAGCTGAAAAAGAAATAAAGTTACGACTTTCAAATTCTAATAGCACGGAAAAGTTGCACTTTTGTATCCAAAATCTAGGGTGAAAAAAAATTATTGATGCTGTTTGCAGATCGCGCATAGGGCCTAAAGTTTAAAAAAAATACTAAAAAGCAACAGGTTTTCTTATTTTTCATTTTGTTAATATTAATTTTATAAACATCTAATAGCGTGGAATCGTTTATTTTTAGCTTCCTAATAAGACAAATACAAAAGGGGAAATATACTTTACATGGTTGGTTAGCACGTCCAGCTCTTTGCTTTTTTTGCAAATAAATTACTGCAACAACCCAGAAATCACCACGTGGAGATGGCTGCACTTAGAGCTCTTCCACACCGTCCCAAACCATCCAACCATTCTGAACATGGTTATTAAAAATTGATTGTACATGATCTCATCATTGATCAAGCATAGACATGACCTTGAAATCTGATTTTTGGCCGAATTGCAGATCTTGAGAGAAAAGTTGTTAATATATACACATTTCTGTTGTTTTGTCCTCATATCTTTCCTGCAGATTCTGTTCCAAATTTAACATATCTTTCCACTGCTTGTGTATGACTGGAAAAGTTTAGAATTTCAAATTCCTAGAAATAACAAAATAATTTATGTTGGCAAACTTTCCATCATTGGTGGAGAGAACAATTTGCACTTTGTCCACTCCATCAAGTATGTGTAGTCAAAGTTTATCAAGGAAGGGAGAAAATTTATCATAGATTGATGGTTGATTTCTATCTTTCAGTACTCTCCTATAGGCTAATTCCCTTATGTGTAACCTTTCATCCACTGCCATAGGGAATAACATCTTTTCAATATGAGCGAAAAAAGCGTTCCTTTGAAACACTGGACCTATGATTTTCAATAGATATTTGGGCAAATGTCTTGTGTTGTTTGTACAACCTTAAAGATGTGCTTAGGTCCATATTTCATAGAGTGATACCTCTTAATGTCGAGCCACACTAGAGCATACATTTTCACAATGTAACTGACAAGTATATTACGTTCATTGGAAGGATTAGTTTGCGAAATAAACAGTCATAAGTCTCAGTTTGCATATGTAAAACATTGGGAATGACAGAGATCCTGGATCTTTTACTGCAATAGCTGGTGCACACTCTTCTGTTTGGACTTCCCGGACAATGTCTAATAAATAATGTTAGTCATTGCTTGGATCAGCTTTTATTACAACAATTTCTTCAAATCCGATTGCTTCAAAATTAACAAGAGGTAATTTCTCACAGCCAAGTAGTTGTTTGCCTATTTCCTCAGAGAATGACGCTAGGTTTATCGTTTCACCGTCTAAATATTTAAACAAATTTCTGGGAGCTCATTGAAGTGAAGTAACCAATGCATTGTCCTCTGAATTTCAACCTCAGTATTGTGCATTACGCCATTTTCCCACACAGTGTGTTGGCTGTATCATCGCGACCAATCGCTACTACGAATCGTTTATGTCAAAATGTTTAGATTCTAAATACATAGGGATTCAATTAGATATTTCACTTCAGTACCATTTACCACTGTCACATGGCTGACAAACTCTCCATCAGGCTCATGAATCAAACCGATGTGCTACATCACTAATCTACCGTAAATTTTGGCTTCTATTTTTTATTTGTGAACAATAGTATTATCTTTTCTACCACCAAAGTGTATCCCCTTTGCTACTGTAACTGTAGGTTTATGATTACAAATATTACATAATAATAACATTTTAAGTTATTCATAGCATAATGGTTAAAATATATGAAAATTGCATCACATACATTTTTCAACGATTTTTACTCATTTTAGGCCCTATGCATGATCAGAAAACACCGATAATTTTTTAATATAATTTGTCTGATTATTATGTAGCTAAAAATAAACGATTCCGCGCTATTAGATATTTATAAAATTAATAATTTTTCTCAGATTTAGGATACAAAAGTTCAACTTTTCCTTGCTATTAGAATTTAAAAGTCTTAACTCGATTTTTTTTTTCAGCCCACCATAATATATACGTGACGATGCCGACCAAGCCAATGGGTGCGTCATGCTACCGTAAGCAGGTTCTATAGCTTATTATAAAATTTAATGTTATATTATTTTTGCTAAAATGCACTACTAATTTTACTCAATAATGAGATGTCAGATTGTTTGTATAATGTTATAAGAATAGAGTAATAGTAACAATTATAAAGATGATGAATCGATTATAGACTAAAATGTGAGCAGCAATAATTGAATAAATTTTAAAATTGAAGTTAGCTATAAATTTAGATCTCAATTAATTCTCAGTAATAAAAAATATCGATTTAAGTAAATATATTAAATCTTATAAGATTAATAAAGTCAACTCTAAATAATTTACTGAAATAAATTTGGATTATACGAGGATGTAGACACCAAACGTGAACAATTATTTAAACACTTTCATTTCATTTACGAAATTTAAAATGTATTAAATAAATCACTATAAAATAAAATCAAACCATAGGCTTGCCAAAGGACTTAATAAAGGTTATGCGATATAAAGACATACTGTTTAAAAAATTGAAATGCTAACTTTAATGATCTTTATGCTAGAATATCAAAAATGTATAAACAATGTGATTAACTACAATGAAAAACAACATGCCGGATCAAAATAAATTAAACAAATTAGAGGATAAATAAAATTGCAAAATACTATAGTGTAGTTATTATTTATGATGTATTCGCTGACGCTTACAAGTATTGATTTAAATATATTTTTAAAAAGGAGAGATAATAGAAAATTTGCTGATACTTAAATAATAATGATGTTATTCACAATGTTGTAAATTCATTTTGTAAGATATTTTTAAATCAGGCATTGTCTTACACAAGTATTTTATGTATATTATTCAAAATATAAAAACATATACAAATTATGAGTATATTTATTCAGCAAAGACCAAAATTTAGTCAAATAATTTTATAATGATATTAACGTAAATGTTCAGTAATAGACGTTAAACGAGTAAAAGATAATATTTGTAATCAAAGTATAATGAGTCTACTGTAAAGTCAGAGTTTGTTATTCTAACAAATATAAAATTGTATGAAATATTACTAGCTAATGAAATATTACAGTATAAACATAGTTATTGATATAAAGTAACAGTAAATACCCAACCAGTGGCGTAGGAATTGGGATAACCCCCCTTTTTCTATTATTAAATTTATTTCACTACCTATGATATGCTCTAATATAAAACTGAAATATGGCCTTTATTCAAATTACATTTTCAAAAATAACAATAAATATGGTAGGTTTGGTTTAAATGTGTAGACCTATCTATTTCAAAGCTTTAATAGTTGAGAGTATGGAAGGGCACCAAATTTGATCGCTAGCCAAGCTAATTATTTTGAATACCAGCCATTCATTTGACTGACTGAAGACTAATAAAAAATATGATTGCAGTAAATCTATAGATGCGTTGCATGTGTAGAACTAAGAACTGTATTTTAACCTCAACTGTTTAGAATTGTGTCATTTCTTTAAATTATTATTATTATTATTATTATTATTATTATTATTAGCCCCGCGTATTACTACATGTGTAATGGTAGGGTGATTGGGAGATGAAATGGAGGACCTACAGTTTAACGTGGAATCCAAACCACGGTGGAGGCCTGGCATTCCACAAGTTGTGATTAGTACACGTCTTGTCAGAGGTGAAGGAAGGGTTTGGTAATCAGATAAATCTGTGCTGGGACCGAAGATTGAACCCCGGACCCCCAGAACAGAAGTCCAACACCTTACCCCTAGACCGCCAGGTCACCCATTTCTTTAAAACTCTTGGAAAAAACTTTATATCTTTATTATTATTATTATTATTATTATTATTATTATTAGCACCTCGTCTTACTACCCGTTCAGGTTATATGCACTTTATTTTATACATTTCGTTGATATATATAATGTTGTTGACCTCAGTGGTTTTGGGGTAAAGCAAAGTGTTCGCCTCATGACCCGATGTTCGTGCTTTCAAACCCAAATGAGGTCAGCGGATTTTTCTTGAGCAATACAAATCTGTAGCACAACTTCCTTGGGAGGGGAAGTAAAGCCATTGAGCTCATGTCAATTGTGGCATGTAAAGGAACCCTAGAAGGTATGTGAAAATACCTTTCCCAGCAAAATTGGTAGGGTCTTTCACGCTTGCTTATATAAATTCAGTGTGGAAGGTTACGGGGAACTACCACACTTTCTGAACTCCTTTAGTACATGGGATTTCTACCAGATGGTGCAGGCAGCACTAAACTTAATGCATGGACAGCACCAAATGGTTTGTAATCACATCAAACTAACCATTTTTATATATATACAATATATGTAATACAATTATATTTAATATATATACATAATTATATAACATATATACAATTAAAACACACACACATATATATATATCCTCCCGGGTGTTTTACATACTCCACTTCAGTATCCCTAAAATATTTTAGGTTGCGGATACCTTGGGCTCGCAGTAGTACCCGTGGGTACACGCACAAATTTAAGAAATTTAAATTTGAATGTGTGTGGGAGAAAGATGCACTGAACTAGAAAAAATCTCTAAATAACTTCTAAACGCATTCAAATTTTAAAAATTCACTGAGAGAGAACACTTCAAATGGTTTTTACGGAAATCTTATTTGCAAACATTTTCTAAGGAGGGGGCCGTGGACCCATCTTTGGCTTGGGGGAGAGGGGCCAAAACTTTATGTTTTTTTTATCTCACTGATGGTCCTCCAACATAAATAAATGTACACACCCACTGATCCTACTTGATGTAGTCTATCATAATTAAAACTTATTTCATATTTCCGTTTGATACAAATTGATGTTAATTATAGTATAATCCCAACTTACCTAAATGTACAGTATAATGCCACCTAATGTCCATTTACAATCCTAGCTAACTTTAAATATTAGTATAATACTCACTAGTGAAGTCACATTATGATCGTAATTGATGTAAAGTCATTGTAACTGATGAAAAACATTAGCAAATTCCTCATTAATATAAATTCACAATGTAATCCTAGTTAAAGTTAAGTAAAAGTATGACCGTAATTGACGTAAAGTCACATTATAGTCCTAATTGACGTGAAATCACATTGTAATACTAATTTAGGTAAAGCCAGATTATAATCCTAATTGACATGAAGTTGTTGTATAGTCCTAATTTTTGTAGAGTCACAGTATATTTTGTATGAGATAAAGTAAAATTACAATAGTTGATATAAAGTCTCAGTTTAGTAATAATATATTAAGTCACATCATAATCTTGATTGATGTGGTGTAAAAGTATAATCTTAGCCGCCGATGTAAAGCCAGAGTATTGCATGATAGTCAAGAGCGATCAAAAGAACTGAGTTAGTTCGTATAGGAACAGCTGTGTATGGGGTGTATTGATCTCTGCGCGTTCTAGTGATGTATTGGGCAACATTACCGTCCCTATTAGTCCCTAAGTTTGCATCACCATTAATGGTACCAATTCTGAAATATAATTATGTCAATATTTAATGCTGAATTTGATCTACAATAATATCCTATTCCCATAAATTTGTACCACTATAGCTTTCATGAAAACGCCAGAAGTGTTGTTGGTACTGCAGGCAGCACCCATATTTATTGGTCAATTTATGAGTCTTATTTAATGCTGAATTTGTGCCATAAGAATATTCTACTTCTATAATTTGTTCCTCCATAGTTTTCATAAAAACAAAGAACGGTACTGTGCCTCCTTGCTGAACCCTCTCCCTTCCCCCGCCCCCCCCCCCTTTCGCCTTCCACCTCCAAACACTGCGTTGNAACACTGCGTTGTTCCACTACAGAGGTACCAGAATGGGGATTCGCGGGAATTTTTAGAGAATGTAGTGAAATCTGAACAAATAATTAAATTAATATTTCCAGTATAAAATGTCAAAACGTTTCTACTGGGCCAGTAAGTAACAATATATTTGATTCTACATAATAGTGATCATTCACGCTACTATTTATTATTAAATTCAAATATTTACTTGTAAATCCACGTATTTAATTATGACACAAAATCTTTTTTAGATTATTTTCTTGCGCTAGATAGGTTTTTTGCTGTTCCATCCTAAGCCAATAAAGTGAGAGCAATCATAGACTACAGTGCTCATAAAGATGACTCTTCCACTCCCATTAATAGGAGTCACTTAGAATTGCCAGTTATTAAATTAAAAAGAAAAGTGTACCTAACTTAGTAGGATGAAACCAGGCGTTCTAGATACGGAGATCAGGTGAGTAAGGGCCCTTGATACCAGATAGAGGGCAGGAGAGAAAGGTGTGTGCCTGTCTCTCACGATTTCGGGCCCCATGACGTCAGTCCTCCACTCTCACCCACCCTCCCAAAATTTCAGTCAACCATGTATCAATCATATCCATCCATCTATATGTCATTTAACTGTCAATCATGTCCACATCAAGTTGTTTATAGTTCGATTGAATCGTTCAACGAAGTTGGCCTTAACGTTACTATACGTAGAATAATGATTTATCCTTTTCCTTGTCATGAGAGCTTTTAAATCAAGATTGTAAAATTCTGTACTGTTATCCGTCTGCATATTACGTACGGTAGGTAGACTGTTAGCCATCACTTCTCTGAGAGCGTGCACAATGGCGGTGGTAACAGTCGTCCTCGTCGTTATCTTAACAGGTACGGCCCAAGCCCACTTGGAATACACGTCGATTAATGTAAGACGGTGCTTGTATCCATTATTAGATCTAAAATAGGGTATCTTCTCCAGAACTGTCTGTAGCAATTCGTTCAACCTAGTAATAAAAATAATATAATATATAATAATAATAATAATAATAATAAAATAAAATACAAGTTTTAAAAGAAAAAATATATTTTCTTTATCTATATAATTTGAGTTTTTGTTGGGCGCCACCCCTGGTATCTAAGGGGAAAATAATAATCAAAAA
>CABFOW010002157.1:0-112381 GCA_902141385.1 Timema californicum
TGATTGATCACATAGTTATTATTATTGACGCCCAAAGCGTGGCGCATTTATCACATATTATTATAATTGACGCCGAAAAGAGTGGCGCATTTTTATCCGATATTATTACAGTATGTAACTCATAATTATTTAAGTTCCGCCATTCCTTATTAGAATCATATCTTTTTGGACCAAATATATTCGTAAGCATCTTGTTTTTGAACAAAAAATTTGCTTAGCTAAGAAATCATTAATGTATGTATTTCAATGTTTACATCACACAAGGAGATACGCATGTGTCTTGGGTTATATTTACGTGCCAAGGTGTAATTTTCACTTTAAATATTTAAAATTTTCCCATTCTTTTAAATATTCTAATACGGATTTTATTTTAACCGAACACTCATTTTAATAGCTATTTGTAGTTAGCTATCCTCATTTTATCTAGAAATTTAATAAATTCCTTAATTTGCCATATAGTTTTTTGTTAGGTTCTCATACATATTTTAAAGTTTTTTTTAAAATAATTACGATTGTATTATATTTTAAACTAGCTATTTTTTCATTTCTGGTAAATGTATGCATTTGACCCTAAGAGATCTTTGATATGATTAACCTTTTGAGTTATTGTCGACAACCCCATTAAAATGATTTTTAATTTTAATTAAAAAATAAATCTAGCAGTCCCGTCAGATGTTCTCAACATTTTAAAATTCATATCAACCTATTTCTATTTAATTTATTAAAAGTATAGTTTTTTTGTGTGTATTAGTCAAATGCAATTTAAGATTATAATGAAATTGTAAAAACATGTAGACAATTAAATATTGATTGCTATGAGCAATTTATAAAAAAATTACATCTTTTACTAAAGACGTTCTACAAAACATTGCTTTAACATTTTTATTAGTGTACTTAATTCAGTAAAAGGACTAAATCGCAACTTAATTTTAGAGCATAGTTCATGAATTTTTGCATCGTGGCTATACATTAAAACTATCTGGTAAGACCCAGTGCTTTTTTTTCGCATCGCGTCTTACTACCCGTTAAGGCTATAAGACTAAGTGAACTAGTTACACTAGTGTGTTAGGGATTAGTAAGAGTGAATTTATAGGAAGTATATCTGAATTTGCGTAGAGGGAGAGTGTAAAATGAACCATTTAAAAAACAACCATGCTCCGTACAACCGACCGGTATTGAACTCCGATCTTCCCGTCTTCAGTAGTCCAGTCTATTAGCACAAGTAGCGCCATAGACCATGTGGACACTCGAGGACTTGGTGCGACCCGAGTTAAGTCAGTGGACTTTGTTTAGTTATCTTTTAATTAAAGGCTGGAATTTCTCCTTGGAGAAGAATTTCAAAAGAAAATGAATGGCTACAACATTCAACAGAACAAAGAGATAGTGAAACATATTATATAACCGTTTTGTATCACAAATCGTTGATAATATGTCTAAAGCCTTGAGGCTTGTAATTTATAAAAGTAAGGTATGGTAAGCCCCAATTTGTACACTAACTGTTTTTCTTTAGTTCTTAGGCAAGGCTTCAGTTTTCTAGACATATTGGCTTTGTTGTCACACGTGCTTGTGGACACGCACTATAAGGCGCAAGAAAGTACAAATAATTATCTGAGGTACTCTTCCACTAGTTTTTCTAAGAAATAACCCAAGTGTGAGGACACACGTTTTACAATCACCAATATGTGATGACACGGCCCTACAGTCCCTTTTGAGACTAGATTGTGATGGGGTCAGTCATAGTAGGTTGAATGAATGGCGAATGATTAGTACTATTGGATTTATAAAAATAAAATGAACTAATACAACGGTCATCATAGTAACGAAGGTTGGGGTCCACCTGTCAACCGGTCACCTATAAGCTTGAGTCACATTTTTATGTTTTGGTCCAAGTCCACAACTCAAATAGTAACACGCACATGGCAAGAGCCTAAGACACTTCATGACAGTTCGTCACTCTTGGGCAACTTCCCACAACCAAATGTGTCTAGACAACATCTAAAGCCCAGCTCTAGAACAACCAATATTCCGCCAGATATGAGAGGGCATAAATCACCGATCGACGGTCTTCTATCCACATAGTAAAATCACGCGATAGCTAAGACAGCGACTCCCACAGATCTACTGCTGTCTCAACCACAACTAGCAGCAATCGGCATAAGCGCTGCATTGACAAGAAATAGCTCCGGTTTCAACTCATTACTCTTCACTTACAATCAATTTGTGACGGATGTACTTACAATATATATCAATCTCGTTGAGAACAAAATCACCAGGCTGAGAGCCTCACCCAAGCTTAAAAATAATGTTTAATCTTTTGGCAGCTACAACGCAACGCTGATTACGCAAAGATCTCGGGCTTACAATATGTTTACTAGTGAAAACTAAGTTTACCTGAAATACGTACGTAACTTCATGTCAAGTTTAAACTCTCTATGTTTCTTGGTTTTAAGCTACCTGAATTGGTGGTCAATATGTCTAATGCGTTAGTATCATCATGGATTATGGGATAAAAATAACGCCTAAGATGCACATTATAAAGATTTCATTAACTGCTTATGTAAAGTTCAATATTTCTTAATTTATTACTTTTAAGGCTACCCCTCCCAGTAGTCGCGTGGTACAGGGCATTAGGCTCGTCATATATTATTAAAATATCACGCCCTAGATGCAAACCATGGGGTTTCGCTAAGCATATATACAAAATGTTACCTCAACGTGTTTCTTGGTTTTGAATTACTCATACCAGTGGTCACACGGTTCAAGGGAAGTACACCTTAAGATTTTTTTGAGTACTCAAACCTATTCCAAGTTTCAGATTGTTGTTTATCTTGGTTTTAGAGATACCCGTGGCACGGATCACGAAGTATAGAGCAGGGCTTCTTAAACTTTTTCCAAACGTAAACTCTTTTCGCCCGAAATATTTTTACGCGACACCGGGTACATAGATATAAAAAGTAGGTATACAAATCAAATATTTACTGATATTAAATCACAAATACATTTATTTTAAAATAATTATTTGGTGTACATATTATTTTACCATTAATTTATTAAAGATGAAAGCAATTTTGCATGGTAATGAGATGGATGTGCTTGTTCATATTTATATAAAGAATTAAACCTTGGCTGAATATTTGATTCTGTTGGAGGTAGATCACCTTCAACGATTTTCTGAGTTGATCAATATTTTGATTTTATAATCGTCAACGCTGAGGACGTCGCTTCTCATAGGGCCTAAATACGTAGTATAATCTGACGGAGCTGTGTTTAGGGTCATTTCAGAAATGGTTGGAAATTCTATCCAAATCACAAGTCAACATTCATTTTAGTTTCTTAGGATCAAAATTCCAAGTGAAGTATTTCTGAAACTGTGTTTCCAGGTATTTAAGGTGATCATATTATATATCTTACAATTATATTTTTGGGAAGGTTATTATAATTATAAAATCATATTTAGTTCTTAACATTTCTAAAGAACTATATCCCATCCTATTCTTCCATATGTTAACATTTTTGTAAAAATTCCGATTTCATCTTTTAACATAAATATATTACAATTTGTTGTACGTTCAGAACTAAGGTTGCATTGAAATCACGTGATGAAACACGGGCGAGCGCTGAAAGGAACACCTCAGATCCATTACGCGTTTGATTTTGAAGACATTTTTGGTCGTTGTGCGTTCAGAAACCTTTTACTGTTGTTATGGTCTTAGGCGTTTACCCTGATAAAAGTAAAATACACCTGGGGTACACATACTTAGGTACCCCTAGGTACTTGTGAAAAATTTATTGGTTTTCAAACAAACAGAAAAAAATCAATCACAATCAAATATACACATAGAAAAATAATTTATTCATTCTGTTCAAAACGAATAAATAACGTTTTTATTACATAATTTCATTTTTTTATTTTGTTCAAATTGTGGCCTCCAGCTTGGAGACCAAAATTGTATTGATGAAGGATTTTTTGAGTTCCAAATTTTTCAAAAATGATTTACGATTTTGTTTAGAATATTTGTTTGGTGTCTTTTTTACATGACAAATAAAACTGTGTACCTTTTCGGAGGGAGGAACATTCTTTTACTAAAAAACTGGTTCAAATAATTTAAAAGCTGTATCTAGGGATATGATTCTAAATAGGAATATGTTAAATTTTGTACAATATATATAGCTACTTTTTTAAAATTCAATTTATGTTAGTTTACTGATAACTGATTTGTGTATAATTTGAAGTGTTTTGAAAATAAGTCTAAAATATTTTGTTCTAAATTAATATATGAAGACATTTTACATGAACAAACATAAATAATCATTATTTTTCTAAAATTAATTAATTTAATGGTGGTTTACTTACAATATTTTTTTTTAATTACACTTGAAAATTGAGTTCAAAATGGGTATCTGAAATTAGTTTTTTATGGATCATACAAAAAGTCTTTACTTATACAAATTGTAAATAATTTAAGGTTAATTTATAAATAATTAATTTTTGAAAATTTGAAATATGCCAAAAATATCTAAAATTTAGTATTAATTAAATATGTATACAAAGTGTATATTGTCGTAACAATGTGTTTGTATTATGAGGAAAACCTACTTATTGGAAGTTTACTGAAATTGAACATTTTTTTGAAGCTCTAAACATAATATGAGAAAGTTTGTGTGATTGTGTCGTAGCATTTATTTTAAGCTCTATACAGTCGTTCATTTTGTTGTCAACATAGCAAAATGAATGTTTTATATTGTTGTATTAACCTCCAACCTTTCATTCAAGATTTACAAAAATTCTAGTATAAATATAATTTATTGTCTTCATTCACGAGGAGATATGTTGATGCCTCAAGCTATTTCTCTAAAAGAATTGTCTCAGTTTTCTCTTTTCTCTTATTATGATTGGATTGCATTTTTTTCTTTTTTTTTTTTGCTCAAGCTTAGATCCCCTCCTACAAACGTAGTAGTACATAGAAACCAATTTACAATTATTTACTGTACATTTTAAATCAATTATATGTTTTATCCCTCCTTATTTACTAGATTAATTCAATACAAACCAGTACGCTAAGAGCTATTAGATGCTATTATTATTACTATTATATATTATTATTACTATTATTATTACCTTGATAGAACCTTTCCACAACAAGTCCATCGAACTGCTGTATAATAAGGCAAGTTAAGAAACTCAGAACCAACATTTTAGGAAAATCACTAAACAGCGATTATCACACCCGTGAAATCTAATAAAATTCAGCGTTGAAATAACAAGTTTTAGAACGCAAGATATATCCACATATTTTTGGTGTATTTTTCAATGCAGAAACATAGTCCTTAAGATTCTTACTACTTCACAAGATTTTATGAGCTGCCCAACCAAATCTTTATTCACCCCAGAGCCCAAATATGTTCTTTTATTCATCAATTGCTACAAACTGCAGTCTATTCAGCTCCAGCCTATCTTTTTTCTTAGGTTTTTGCAATTATTTGATTTAATGGAGAAAGCGCTCGGGTGGAGAGGAACTGGGCATGCCAATTAAACTGAATATTTAAGAAATAACGAAGGTAAACAATTAGATTGTTTTTGAAAAAATCTTTAGGTGGGCTGGATGTGGCCCACGGGCTGTAGTTTGGGTACCCCGTGGATAGGGTATACGAACAATAGAATTTAGAATAAATGTTTCCACATTTGTGTGGAGGAATAGAGGGGTACTATTGATGAAAAAATACTTGATTCAACCTGTCGGTCGTTTGAATGTCTGTCACTAAAAGTAATATTTATTAAAGGGACAATTCTTATAGGGGCAAAGTGCACTCTATATTTACCCCATTATAACGTGTAAACTACACACAATACTAACTTTCTACATTATTTTCAGTACAAAGTTAACAATACTACCAATTAGATCAAAATTTTCCCAAATAAAATTCTAAACATTTTAACTTAATAATAATTAGAAGTGTTCCAAAGAGAACAAAATAAAATAGTATTCTTGGCTTCAACCCTAAATTTACAGGAAGAGAGAGCTAGCGGGACTGAAAAAAACCTTGCAAGCCGTCTAACTGATACGAATTCCCGGGATTTCAAATAATTGATGGCCCGTGTTTACTTCCCTTTTCTATGACTTGAGTTGGGTGGAAGTTTCCTAGTAATGGGTTTCCAACACGTTCAGGATCATTGCCAGAACTGTGGAGTAAAGGAGAGAGAACGCAGGACATGAGTGAGTTAATAATATATGGGGATGAGGGGACGAGAATAACAAGGTAGAGGGAATGTGCAGGGGAATGGAATAGAGATAAGATAGAAGAGAATAATTATAATGGGGAAAGTAAAAAAATAAACACAGAAGAAGTAGAAAAGTTGGTGAGAAAATACAATGACGAAAACCGAGATAGGTCAAAAAAAAGAAAAGTAAGTCATAAATAGAGAAGTAGAATACAATCAAGAAGGTAAACCGAGTTAAAATAAATGTGAAATATTCAAAGAAATGTAAATATTGAAAGAAATATAGAAACAATAAGGAAAAGGTCAAAAAGAAAACGTAGAGTAAAACGAAAACTAACTGAGAAATAAAATTTGGAATGAGGTGTAACTAAATAAGGCTGAGACAAGAAAACAACTAGGCTAAAAAAATTATTAATAGAGCGATAAAAAGATCTTTGAGATAGATTTAAATGGTAGGATAAATTACAGCAAAAAGAGGGGAAATTTAAAAAATAAAATTTAAACCCAGGTAAAAAGAAGGATATATTAAAATATTAAAAAAATAAGAATGTTCAAGTAAAATTAAGATAGAATTATGCAAAAACATTTTAAAGCGGCTGAAAGACTGTGCCAAATAAATGTACAATAGCAAAGATCCATGTTAGGCTTAGGGTTGAAAGAAGGTATAAATCTGTAACCACCCAGAATTCAAGAAAAAAATCAATTTTATGAAGGTATCACTAATAACATATACTGTCGGGATTAAACAGACAAATCAAGAACAGTGCGCTAGAGGTCAAGCAA
The DNA here is from genome assembly GCA_902141385.1 of Timema californicum. Taxonomy (NCBI): domain Eukaryota; kingdom Metazoa; phylum Arthropoda; class Insecta; order Phasmatodea; family Timematidae; genus Timema; species Timema californicum. The sequence goes on from CABFOW010002157.1 coordinate 7,004, forward strand.
TGACACTAAATGTCAGAGGGCTCAAAAACTTGTTGCCAAAGAGATGCCACTGTAAGTCAGAGAAATCAAGTACTTGAAGATTGTGCTTTTGGCTATGCCAGGTAATATTAATTATCTGACACCCATCTTCGTAGCTAAGTGGTTAAAGCGTTTGACCAAAAATATAGGAAGCTTATGTTTTATTCTTGTTAGTTAAGACAAATATATTCACACGTTATTAATAAATGTATTCGTCGTTACATCCCATTAAGGAAGATATAGGTGCTAGAGCCGAGTGTTTAGTCATGTTCTGATATAATGTTTATAATGTTTGTGTTAAGTACCTCGATATAAAAATAGCGCAATGACAACAAGTTTACAATTTCTTGTTTGAAAATGTAATAAGAAATGAAGGCTCTTGAGTAATATTATCTGGCACGCATGCGCAACATGTACATCAAACTCGTCCATCAGAGTCAAAGTCAAGCATGTCAATCGATGGTCTAATGGAGTCATGGAGTGGGTAAGTGAAAAGTAACAAAAGACGACAGCTTTGCTACATAAAATAACGATGTTAGAAACAAAAAATAAATAAAAATGCGTTTATAAAGAAAATGTGAGGGGTAGTAGTACTACGTGAGATGTATGATAAGTAAATGATAGGCCTACGGTGCACCGTACTGACTTTATCTCTCTTTTATCTTAAAATGAAAACATTTACTAAAATTTCGTAAGATATGTGAAAATAAATAATATAAATTATTGCAGAACCACTCCACCAACGAGCATCAATGAAATACTATACAATGTTACAGGAACATTTAGAAAATAGTGGTACCTCAGTCCAACAAAGTGCATAACAATCAATTTAATGTTTCAAATTAAGCCATAAAAATATAAATCTTCGCTTATAGCTCAGAAAATTTTGGTTTTATAAAAATGATTTCAGATTAAAATACTTTTATTTTTATATTATTACAACTTTACAATGGTAGGCTAGTTCGTATCTCAAATAGTTGCAGATATATGATCAAAATAAAAAAATTCAGCTTCTCTATAGTGCCCTTAAAGTCATATCCATGGGAAAACGAGAGGTACCATTTTTTTGGTAATTTTAAACAGTACCTAGTGAACCATCCTCAAGGGAAGGATGCTCAAATAATACAAAAGGTACATACAAAATAGGGGAACGATAGGAGTGAGAGCAATGGAGTTCAAGGCTTTGAATGTCTTACCCAGAACATTACAACACCGAAGCTCGCAATTCACACCTGTTGCAGAGTTAAATAAAAAGGGACCGTCTACCTCTCGAAAGCCGTAAGAGACTGTAATCAGCCTATCAGTTCACATTACATAATAGGAATATAATGGGTCAAATACCTAGGGTATGGTGAGTAATACATAGTAAGATTAGAATAAGTCGTGATAAGTCGATATTTATTAGCTATCGCCCATTTAGATATTTAACAGCGTTATTCAAAGTTAGCATTGTTGTTGTAAAGAAGTATAAATATAAATATATATAGTTTATATATAACCATGAATTGTAGCCAATGTTTTAGAGTTAGAGGTGAAACATCTTATATGTTAACCTACACTATAGATAAAACGTGTAAATGAAAATGAGACTCATTAAATTTTAGAACATAGTCAGAAGGCATTACAACAGATAATTTAGTTAAACGTAGGTACTTCAAGTCTATTTGATAGGGCACCATTCTTATTGGTAATTAGCAACACGATAATCCCTACTCAAACATTTAACCTTCCGCCACTAGAACTAGCATGTTGTATAATAACAACAGTAATGCTACACTCAGACATTGACTATTCGTCCATTAGAACTGGCTTGCTGCAAGAGGAAAACAATAAATCTACATATAGTTTTTATATATTTATCTATCATACATATCACGTACCAAATTAACAACAAGACAATCTATCCTAAATTATTTAACATTCTTTCATTAGAACAAGCATGTTGCAAAATAACAACAAGGAATCTAAATTGTAACATTAAATAGTTCCCGTGAACATTATTCTACTACAAATAGGAACGATACCCATTAAACGTAAATATCAAAACAATCGATTTAATGCAACTCAACTGGCGACAAGACGCCATCGCCTAGTCGTGAAGCGATATATAATGAACAGTAAAGTAAATTTCTATATATCAGATTTATTTTTAAGGTATTTTGAAGCTCTGGAAAGCAGGCCAGAAAGGAATTTAGAAATATTTTACAATTTAAAAAAAAAAGTTAAATTTGCCGAGAGTGAATTTTGTTCTTACATTTTAAACATAAGAAAGCCGGAGCTTATCCTATCTCAGTTACGACTTAGGCCCAATTGTGTCGTTTGTTGGCTCAGGCACCAGTATATATATCATAAAGCACAGAGAGAGGAGAGACAGGAAAATAAGGGGGGGTGACACTCTAGAACACAAAGGAATACAAAGTAATCGCATGCCGGAATAGCTTCAGGAAAGTCCGCGGCCGTTCGGGAACCTTCTCGAAGGGGATACCCTCACTGCGCATGCCAAATTAACTCCAATGTTGTTGTTTTTTTGCACTCGCATGATATCCTTCGCCGCCAGTGTTCTAATTTCCCGGTGGTGCGAAGGTCTGCTCGATGGTTTGTTGTGTCGTTTTTCCACGCATTCCCAGTCAACAAGCAAACGGGTAATCCTCGACCATATTGTTTTTTAGTGTCTTTTATAAACCTTCCGATGCTACACTAGATACAAAATACTATTCAAATATTTAGAACGGATTTTTAGAAAAACGATTTTATCTCATTTTAACCTTCATTAAATTACCCTTAATTTTGAGGCTTGATATCAAATTCTAAAAACTTCTTGTGGGAGCCTTATGAAAGCCCTAAATACCAAGTTCTATCCTGATCCGTAAAATGGTTTCATCTATAGGCCAAGATATAGAGGGTAAAAGAGACGGCATCGGGAAAATCACTTGTCAGTTTCACGGGGTTATATAACGTCAACATTTATCAACATCTCAAGCTCAATTTCTTTGAATATCACAATAATTCTCTCTACGAGGGCTATAGACTGCGTAATAAATGTACCCAGGCCATTAGTAAAACTAAAATTGACTTTTCCCTTTCCCTCTCGAATACTATCCGAGCACCAAAACAAACTATGGATGGAATTGCGGAGAATGGGAGTGGGACATACACTACCCAAAAACACTCATATTCACATCAGTCCCAATAAACTAAATGAAGAGTTTCTTCACATTCCTAATTTAACTAACAAGATAGCTAGAATATAAACTATAAACGACATTTATGCCTCCAATCATGTAATAATAATAGTGACTATAATGATGACAGTACTTTATACTTTGCCCATTTGACTCATCATGAGGTATGCAAACCAATAATGATAATAAAATCGAAAGCATTGGGTATAAACAAAATTTAAATATTGCTAATACAAACAATTTAAAAAAATTATTATAGTAAAATTAACTGACTTATTCAACTTCTCACTCATGACTGTATAGTATCCCGCACGTTGGAAACTCGCATTTGTTAAGCCAGTATCTAAGAGAAACTAGCAAAAGATTTACATGACTCTAGATCTATAAGTATAATTCCGTCCCTTTCTAAGGCACTAGAATTCCTAGTGCACCAACAAATTTACCGACACATTAACAAACACAATTTGTTAACTGCCTATCAATCAGGATTCAGATCACATCATAATACAGAGTGGCCCAAAAAAAGGTAACCTAATAATAATTCGATAAAATTTTATCTACAACACAACTATCGAACCACGACATGTTCTATATGTCTTCCACCATTGTCTATGACGAGCTCCATAAGCTCGGTAAGTCTAGTAACCATAGAATCACACTTATACCCTGTCACAGTCTGTAGAATTGTATCAATGTTCTCACGGAGATCTTGAAGACAACGTGAAACTGGTCTGAAGCACTGTTCTTTCAGTAATCCCTACAAAAATGCATCACATACTGACAGGTCAGGACTTCGCGCAAGATATGGAAATTCTGTGCCTCTAGAAACCAGCCGACTGGGAAACATCTGTTCAAGTCGCGGTAAATTCCTTCGACCATTATGGGTGGTAGCCCAATCTTGTTGAAACACTTTCTTGTCTGTGCTAAGATTGTTTAGCTCACAAAAAATTAACAAATCCTCCTGGAATCGTTCAATAATTTGGTCTCTGTACACTTTTGAAGTCACATTGGTCATGTTGCCATCTTCCTCCCCTATGTAATGTGAGCCAATAACGCCATAGTTTGATACAGCAGCCCATATTGTTACTCTCATAGAATGTAATGGTCTCTGTGCATAGTCATCCGGTTTTTCCCAACAAAAAAAACGACAATTCTGCTTATTGACGTGTCCATTAAGTAGCACATGACACTCATTGGACCACCACCAATTTCGCAGATAATCTGGATCTTCATAAACATTCGACAGAACACGTGCACAATAACGCAGTCTTGCTAGGAAGTCTGCTTCTTTAAGTTCGTGGACTACCTGAATTCAATATGAGTGCGCTCCAATATCTGCAACCATTCGTTGAACACTAGAGCGTGATATACCGAGTTCCCTTTATATGCGAAGTTCACTTTTCTTTGGGGAATTAAGGACTTTTCGCAGCACTTGTCCAGTATTGTCATTAGTTCTTGTGTTTCTCGGCCTTCCAGACCTCCCAACGTTATGATTATTAACTGAACTTGTCCTCCTAAACATTTCCACACATTAGAAAATTGTTTTCTTCGGTGGTGGTTGTTTGCGAAAATTTTCTCCAAAACCATCCATCACAATTTGCAGTGATGGTCCGTTGTTCCTTCCAGCATCATAGCTGCAAAAATAACGTTCAACAGCCCAGGAACGTTCTTCTGTGACTTATTGTAGCATTGTTAACTTATCTGCTTACAAGTCTGTAGCAAGATTAAACGGTATCAATTACATGATTATAAACTAGTTTCATTTACCTTTTTTATTGGGCCACCCATGTACCGCGTTGATAAATATCACAGACGACATCAGACTAGCCATGAATAAGCGAGAGTTAACACTTCTTATATTATTGGATTTTTCAAAAGCTTTTAGTAGTGTATATTTTAATATTCTATTAGCAAAATTGCATGAATTATTTAATTTCTCTCCAGACAGTATACAGTGGATGAGATCATATTTGCATGATCGCCAGCAATTTTTTTAAATAGGCAATACGTTCTCAACATGGCGCACAGTTGAGGCTGGTGTTCCACAGGTCTCTGTTTTAGGGCCATTGCCTTTTTCTTTATATGTGAATGATATCACTTCCTCAATGTCATACTGTAAATATCACATGTATGCAGACGACCTTCAAATATATATTTCTACTAATCGTTCTAAAAAAAATGCAGCCATACAACGAATAAATATTGACCTAGCTACAATAAATGCTTGGTCTGAAAAAAAAAAGAACTTAAATTGAACCCTGATTAAACTCAAGCAATTCTTATAAGAACGATAAGATTACTCATGAATGTGGACCGTTCCCTAATGACTGACATACGACTATGAGTAGCCGCACTACAACTGACAACAATTAATAAAAACCTTGGTGTGATTATTGATGAAAATCTTAATTAGACCGATCAGGTAACTTCGATTTGCAATAAAGTGTATGCCTGCTTACATTCACTGAGAAGACTAAAGCATTTTCTCCCAGAAAAATTTACTAATTATCCTTGTCCAGAGCTAAATAATGCCACACTTTGACTACTTTGACGTAGTATACAATGACTTAAGAGACGATTTAGCAGAACGACTACGACTACAAAACACATGTGTTCGATACATATTTAACTTAAAACGGCATGACCATATTTCTATTTTAATAAACTCGGTTGGTTAAGAATAAATCAAAGGCGAAGGCTACATTTATTAGTATTGCTTCACAAAATATTATCAACATCTCAGACTCAATATCTATCCTCACGGTTCCTATTTCTGAAAGATAAACACAGTAGAGCTACTAGATCAGGATCCACTCTAAAGATGTCTATTACCATACATAGATCTCAAACATATGCTCTTTTCTTTTACTTTCCTGGCATCACAGGCTTGGAACAAACTAGATAACTCTACTCATCAACTAACATCTAGACTTCCCTTCAAGTGCACGATTAAGTATTTTATTTTGTCTTATAAGCTAAACAGAGTTCTTGAAGATGCTTGAGCTTTAAATTAGTATTATGAATGAGCGTTCGAATGTTTTTCTACTTATTTGAGTATTTTTTTATTAACTTGTATTTCAATAAATGTAATCGTGTATGTTGTATTCAACACTGGTTACGTGGAAGAGAAGGCTAATGCCTTATTCTTCACCAGATAAATAAAGGCTACTATAGCTACTGTTGTTATTGTTGCTGTTATTGTTATTGTTATTATAAAGAGAGCATCACATTCCTACAAAGAGCATAAATAAAATAACATATTACACTGATCCAGAACCTTTAAGAAAACAGGAACTTCCAAAGAGTGTTATAGTCAAATTCATTTTCTAAGACTTGAATTATATATATAAATTTATATATAAGAAACTATTGATTTTATAAAACTATTTAAAACAAAGTTTTATATTTAACAGTAATACATCTTAACAATGATACGTTATTTCGTATCTCCATTATTTGAAAGCTTTTATATTAAATAATGTTGTTAATATTATGCTTTAAATATGATGCCAAAGACCTTTTTTATAATTATTGTTGATAAATATGTTTCCGTTAGTCATGCTCTCCCAAGTGCTGGTTCCTTTTAATGAGAGAAAACAATTGTTAATATACGTATTGGCTGCTTAACATCATATACATATATTTGGTGCGCTAACTCAATAATATTTGGTAAATTGATCCATGCTGAAGAAGGAATACAGATTTGGTATACCAACATTTCGTGCCAGATGTTTGAAAAATTATGCCCATTTCCCAAATATCCCAATATAAAATATCGTGTTTCCTCAAAGTTTCTAAAAAGAAGAATATGGTTGCATAATACATTCCATGATGATTCATCATTAGGTTAGCGGGCCGCACAAAATCATGAATAGAGCCGCATGTAATACGCAGGCCACACAAAATCATATATAGGGCCGCATTAAATACGCAGATTGGACCAATTCACGGATATTGCCGCATTAAATACGCAGTTCGGACACAATCATGAATAGGGTTGCATTAAATACGCAGCTCAGACAAAATCATGGATAGGGCCGCATGAAATACGCAGTTCGGACAAAATCATGAATAGGGCCACATTAAATACGCAGTTCGGATAAATTCACAGATAGGGTTGCATTAAATACGCAGTTCGGACAAATTCACGGATAAGGCCGCATTAAATACGCAGTTCGGACAAAATCATGAATAGGGCCGCATTAAATACGCAGGCCATAGAAAATCATGGACAGGCAACCTGTGATCCACGTGCTGAAATTTGAACATAACTGATCTAGGAAATGCTTAAAACAAGTGTTCAATCACATATTGACGTGTTTGGCTTTAATCTGGACATAAATCGAAAGATAGTTCTCCAAATATCATGGCACAGTCCAATTTTCATCCTACTTTGACCTTATATAAATGGTATATTATGATGCCTTGTAATTTTACCTGACTCAGGTAAATAACATTTTTTAAATGGGTTAAATGATACATTTTTTTAGATGTTTGTAATTTAACATGTCCTAAAATTTTGTTTTAAATCATATAAATTATTAAATTTTTACACATTTTCAACATTTTTCTCTTGTCTTGTTAGTAATCATTATTTTTATACAGTGAAACCTGTTTAACTGGGATCTCAAGGGACCTAACATTTTTTATCACTTATAGAGGTTTTTAATTTATCCAGTTTCCCAAATAAGCAGGTTAACATGACAATTGTCTTACTTACAGAGGGTCCCACTATGAGAGGTCGAAATGTATATTTATCATATAAATAGGTGGAAATGTTTATACTTATGTACATACAAATGTAAAAGAAATGTGTATTTCATGTTGCACAATTTTTATTTAAAAAAATATGGCTTAAAAAAATCAGTGATATTAGTTTGTATAAGATTTTTAGTTGCTTTAAGGTGTTTCTCCATAGTATAAATTTGATCAAATATGTCAGGATTATTAGTATTTGACATCTAAAACTATTTATGTAAGGTTTCTAAGGCTTTTTCTGTGTTACGCTTTGATACTCTCTCTAAAGGCTCTTCACAAGTTTCACAACCCTCCTCTTCTTCTTCTTGTTCTATCTCTAAGAACTCAGAAATAATGTCGTCGTCAGTGAGCTCTTCCGATACTAGTACATCATCGTCCATACGCACAAAATCCTCAAAAGTGGGCTGCTGGTCATTTTCATTGCTACTACNGTACATCATCGTCCATACGCACAAAATCCTCAAAAGTGGGCTTCTGCTCATTTTCATTGCAACTAAAAGCGGCAATAATCTGGATCCATTCTGAATGTGTTTCACAGTTCTCTTCCTCCTCTTGTAAGCTTTCAGGTTCCGGTTCATCCATCACTTTGAATCCAGCTTTTTTGAAGCATTTACTAATGGTGGTATTGCTCACACAAAACCAAGCTTTTCTCGCAAATCTCATTGCCTGGAGGATGTTAAGTTCAGGGATTTTATTATCTTCTATAGATTTAGAACGTATTGTATGACTTCTTTTCTGTAGTAAACTTTAAAGTTGTTGATAACACCTTGATCCATTGGCAGGTAAATACAACAATTTAACATAGTCTAATTCGGGCATATTGTTATGAGCAGTGCAGTTATCAACAAATGAAACATTTTTTTTCTTTTTTGGGCCTTCATATTGGCGTTCACTTTTTTCAACCAATCCGTGAATAAATCAAATGTCATCCAGGCCTTTTTATTGTTTTGATAACTAACAGGCAATGTTTTGATACCTTTGAAGCATCTTGGATTTTTTGATTTCCCAATTAAGAGAAGTGGCAGTTTTTCAGTTAGACTTATTTGCACACACAAGCACAGTAATTCTATCTTTGCTCAATTTACCACCATGGCAAGGCTGACCTTTGATTGTAAAAGTTTTATCCGGAACACACTTGTAGAATAAGCCCGCTTCATCAACATTGAAGACGTTATCGGGTGAAAATCATGTAATAAAACTGGAAGATTTTTAATCCACTGATTACATTCATTGTTGTCCACAGCATTGCTCTCTCCACAAATATTTTTGAAAACGATATCGTTCCTTCTCTTAAAGCCCTCCAACCACCCATTACTGCCAGAAAAATTATCAATACGCAGCTTACTCGCAAATTCTCCAGCTTTCTCCTTAATCATTGGGCCGCTTATTGGAATGTTTTTATCCTGTACCTGTTTCATTCATGTCGAGAGACATTTTTCAAGTTCAGGATACTCTGCTGGTCGTAGTCGTTTTAGTTTTCCTTTTCCATCAATACACTGAGAACGTATTTTCTCCTTATTTGATTAATTTTATAAAGAATTTACTTTGGTAAATTAAACTCAGTGCACAGTTCGTCACGCGACTTTCCACTATTATATTCCAATAATAACTTTAATTTATCAGCGGATGTTAGAGAATTACACTTTTGTTTCGACATTTTTTGTACTGGTATCCACTTAGACTGTTTGTAAACAAGTGTGTCATAACTTGTCTAAACCTGATAAATTGTCTCACTTATACGGGTTATTGAGCTACCAAGTCCCAATTATAGAGGTAAACATAGAAAAAATCTATGAAATTTAATCTCAGTTAACAAGGTCTGAAAATTCCCAGTAACAGAGGTATTTTAATGCAAAAGTGGCGGGACCTCATTGTAATTATCAATAACAGAGGTTTCTCACATATTCAGGCCCCAGTTAAACAGGTTTCACTGTATTTGATTAATTTTCCTATAATAGTATTCAATTGATCTGTTTTCTACAGTGTTTAAGTTACCACTCTTATTAATTTTCTATTTATTCAACTATATCTGCTATATTTAAAAACTGAGCTATTTTTACTTGACTTAGCCTATATTATTATAATAAATATTACCAGTACTGACCTAAAAAAAAGGTTTACATCGTCTTAAAGTCCCTTCCCATGAATATTGGACTAGCTATAATAGAGATTTAGCATTCACTTTAATGGCTTACAATAGCTCTTTGGTAAGCGACACTGGCTACAACAATTTAAATTATTATTTATAGTTTGTGATTGAACACAGAATTGTTATCTGCCTGCTTTATGAACTACTACACTTTCTTTATGACAGAATATTGTTATTTTTTCCCCATACATAGCTGTCAAATAAATATGTCGAGGTTCGTATAGCAACTACTTCCATCCAACCTAAAGCAGTGAGAGGTAATAATACCCATCTGTTCGACAAATCACCCACACTCGAATATCAAAACTAAAAGAAAAAAATACCACCTCCTCTAGTAAGTCTGGTTTGGTACGAAAAGTAATCAGCTTGCAGTGTTTTTTGCTTTTCTTAGAGTTAATTCCAAAAGTTGCCAGAAATATAAGATACACCCGTGACTTCTTTATAAAAGAAGCAGATTCTTTCTTGTTTAGAAGTTAATAACACCTCTCCCCCAACCCAGTTTTGACAGTGTAATCATGTTTTCAAACCTTTACAGTATTTAATCTTCAGCCTCCATAATGCGCACTGGTATAAAGTAATAAAACAAATATTAACTTGAAAATAATACTTTTTCTTGTGTTCAGGGTATTCTCAAAATGTGGGGCACGAGGGGTTTCTGGCAAGGTTAAATATTTGACTTAATTTTTCATTTCTTCTGACTTTTCTAAGTTGTGTTTGAATGTAAATAATTAATGTTCTGCTTTAATTGTAAGGGGATAAGCTCATATAGGCCGTAAATACAAAGAAAATGAATCTAAAATAAATTTAAATACATACAAAAGTGAAGAAACTAAATTAAATTGTAGTATATTACCTCACTGTGTAATTGTTGCATAATGGGTCATTTGAATCCTCCAGACTGGTCGACAACTGCAGCAACACCTTGTCAACTGGGACAGCAAAACAAGACTGATCGTCCACAGTGCTGCCTTAAACTCCAGCCAACTCTAGTTCAGGGCTCTGGATGGTTCTATAATGAGCCAGTAAACCCTCCATTTCCCTCCACTCCTTATACGTCATATTCATTTCGTATATAATGCAGCGCCTCTCATACTATTTTTGTATTCGATTCCAACGACTCGTCTCATGAGCATCTGGGAAGCTTCAGTTCAACGTAACCTACAAGTAGCAGTCACGATGATTGTTCCGTCGGTCTCACAATCTCACTGCAGATAATGTAGTAAACTGTTAATATTATATATTTTGTCTGTTACAGACTTGAACGTTTTGATCTTCTTCGTATGATAAGCTTCAATTTAGTTTAAGTGTGGGCCTAATAGTTATTCTTTGCTAGATTCTGTTTATTTTAAACAGAGTTTAGCCCTTATAGCCACACGTTTTTATTGTTTAACTAAGTTCATGTGACTAGTATTAAATATTTGGGGGACAGACTGATGCCCTGTTTTATGTGACCATGTCACTAACGCCAATAGATTGGGAAAACATATCTGAGATTGGGTTAACTCATGGCGTTGCTGTATGACCTAATTGGGTCTTCTCTATTATCAATCTTTGTTTTGACATTATTGTTGTACTTTGGTACAGTGCTCACCTCGTGGGTATGCTTCTATCCCAGGAGTGGCCCACTTGGTGTTGTCTAGATCTTTCCGGCTCCCTTCAGGAATCGATTGGCTCTTTAATGTCTAGAAGTATTACCATTGTAGTAGTCTGTCTCCAGACTATTTTTGGTTATTAATTATACTATTGGATGATCAGGAAATACTAATTAGGAATAGTCCTGCCATAGATTTCTGATGGCTTAGATTCCAGATATCTCTTTTTTTTACTATAGTTATGGAAACTAGTAGTTTCAGCATTTGGAACATTTATTTTGTATCATATTACTCTTATTGGAGTTAACCAACGTTAGCTGATTTAGTTAACAACTATCGCTGAAACTCCTTACATAAGACTTCCTTGTTTTAAAAGTTGATTGGCATAATTATTTGACCATGTTTATTTTATTTGAGACTTACAGCCGTAAGGCTACAGTAGTGTTGTGTATTTTTTTCTTAACCATAACTTAATTTAATCATTCCGATTAGAGTAACTATAGTTATCTGTTTAGTACACTTTAGTTTTAGAAAGTGCGCATGTTCTTCTTTAAGGAGTCACATGTTTTTCTATCTTCAACCCGAGCATTGTTGGCTTGGTTGAGTGACAATTTAAGGTACTTCACACAAAACACGTCAATTTTAGTAACGGTGGTACTTATTGTTACTTTGTTTACGCCTAACATTATACTTTGGAAAGTATAGAGTGCTATAGTGTCTGTGAATATGTAATATTTTTCTTTTTTTTTTTGATACCATTAAATTCATTTGTTAACTTGTATTCACGCTCTTATGTTTTGCATGTCTTTAGCTTTCTATTTTTATTTTATTGTAACTGTGGTCGTCGCTTCTGCTACAAAATAGGAGGGACATTGCATTATAATCCAATCAATAAAAAAAAAACTATCCTATTTACGTGTACATTTATTTTTGAACTTGATTTCCTAGCAACGATGGCAGTAAGAACTACAGAAATCCACTGGCAGCTAGTAATTACCTTAATCCGTATTTAACAAAAGTATAGCCTTCTATGAATCATATCTATAATAGGAAACAAAACTATGCTCTCACCTACAAGTGAATAATGTAATATATATTTCTTAACATTATATTCAACGCAGTTTGTCATAAGTAGTAGGGCTTACTCATTTAATCAGATATAAAACCAGAATATTAAAAAATTAGACTTTTACATTGTAGGATTTGCTTGCTATAAGTGCAACCATCTAAGTTGTAAAACAGAGTCTTACCCCATTGCACGGATGTCGACCCCAGTTGAGCCAGCTACGGACACTACACTCCCAGCCACAAATAACGCACCCAGCCTCAACAACATGTCACGATATACTGAGCCAGTGCCTCATCAATATCCATGCGCAAAAAAACCGGGCCAAAGAACTTCAGAAGAAAAGAAGAAACTCTTCACCACAGTGTATAGGCTGTTCCCAAGTGGTCTAGAAACGTATGGAAGATTCCATGGCGTGTGGATTCCTCCCCGTATTTATTCTCTTTGGATTACAACCCCTTCCCATGTGGTCCCTTCGTTCTGTGTTCCATGAGTTGTGCTGAGTGATATATAAGCCTGGTTGTGAAAATGATAGAGCAATCTTGGACTTGTTTCGGTAATAGTTGGATGAGGCTGAGGCTTTGGTTATTATTTATAAAATGTAAGCAAAATTCTCTTTCGGCATAATATTAATAATTTATTTTCTTTTATTGAAATGATTGGACTCTGGTCACATATGATTAAGCAGAGACATTTAATAATTTAAATATAGGTATTTTAAACGTTTTGGCATTATTATTGTTTATTTATCTCAAACCTTTTGAGTAATGGTCAAATTTGGTTTTCTCGGTTAAATATTAGATCTTGGAAATGTTTATTAAATATTAGATCTTGGAAATGTTTATTAACTTAAATTATTAATCTTGTTGTTAACTTTGAGTTCTATGTAGTAATGTTATAGTTATGAGATTGGGCACTAGTTGTAGGACAGCGACAGTGAAGAGATGGTTGGAAAACTTTATAGTCATTTTTGTTATTGAACGCAATTCCTTTACCAGGATTAGCGAATATATTGTTGGTTAATTTTAGGATCGATATTAAAGCTTATTGATATTATATTAATTTTTATATATGATGAGATCATATGGAACTTTTCATTTGTATCACTATTAAATTTGTTTTGAAAGTTACAGTCAATACTCATTTCAAATTATCGTTAGTATAGGAAAATGAGGATTCCTGAGGAATTTTAAGATGAAGGTTTTGTATTTACAGCCTTTGGAGACTGATTAGAATAAAACAATTGTACTGTCTGTGTATCGTACAGGTTACAACTATTTAAAATAGAGAAAGAATAAAGTTTAAACAATAAATAGATTTATTAAACATGAAAAAACAGATTAAACAAAATTAAGGTTTACAATGATATTACGGGTTATACTTTGAATTTTAGTGCAGACAATAAGACTTTGTGAATTTGATTATTCTGCTATAGCTACCAGGGCTGTGCAGGAGACGGGCTACAGGATGAATTTCTCTAAAGAAGAAAATAATAAATTAGTTAATAACAAAATATAGAACAAAATATATATACATGTATAAATTTAAATCAGTTAAGCTGGTCAGGGTTTTAGATTAAACTCTTTAAAACATTTTGTATAATGATAAACAATAGAAATGTTCCTTTATTATAGTGGTTGATGGCTAATAAGCAGGTGTCAACAAAATAGTACTATGGCTGGTCTCTTTCCCTTACAGTACTGCCAACGTATTATATACTACACACAAATCTAGTTGCAATTAAGCTAAGAGTAACACTAACACAATAGGAGCCCAAAAACCGGGCAAAGAAAAAGGGTATTATTTTCACGAACCCCACTATGACTTTATAGCAGTTCCCCGGTTTGCTCACCGAAGCTAATACCGCACGAGAAGCGTGACTGCTTAACCAACACAAACTAGAGAATCCCATCAACTCAACTGAGATATGAAATACAATACAGACAACCTGGTAGTAGCCATCCAAAAATTAAACAGGTGTACATGACGTTCACGGCGTCATGAGAAACATTGGGTCAAATTAGACTAATGGAACTATGTGGAAGTTTAGCGAGTCTCTAACTAAGACATTACTGTATTCCAAGCCCAAGGCTCGTAACGTAAAGACTGTATGGTAAATATACAAAGCAACACAGTCTCTAGGACTGATGTATAATATATGAAACTAGTAATTATTAGACTTGTTCCTCATTCTGGAGGATACAATATTTAAACAACAAAATAAACCTTTAAATAAGAAGTCAACAAGACTTACAGTTGATCCATTGTCAATTCGACACACTCTCAAAACAAACGAAAATCATCTCCGACTATATACAGAATATTACAAGGAGGAAATAGACATTGCCTATTTTTACTACAAAAAACTAGATTTCAAGTCATAAGGAATCGTTTGATTATTTGATGGTACTTAATTGAACGAAGTCCGTGGTCCCATCCATGGCTGCAGTGGATCCGATGGCTCTTATTTGACGGTTTTCATCGAAAGTCCGTCATCCTGTCCATGGTGGCGGCGTATCCGACGGCCCAAACTTTATGGCCGTCGTGTTCTTTGATGCGGCACGATGCAGAAGTTCTTCCTTCAACACTGGGTTGCAGTAAATTGGCTGTAATGTGGATCTGGCTGGGGGTCTTTATATAGTGCTAAATCTGATACGAACGGAACAAAGCAAAAAAGGGTGATAACACAGGAGTATAAAAAGGATAAATACGGATGAAGGCGGAGGCAAAAAGGAATGAACCAGAGAATGACGCTTGTAAAACGTGTTTCGTAGACTCGCCACAAGTCTTCACTGCCTTCTTTGTAGGTCAGTGGGTTGATTTTGATACTCACTTCATTTGTTTGTCTGCTGTAGTTACGATAGTAGATGTGGCCACCATCATTGAATAGTTATATACTTCACATGTGTGACAAGTGACTCCAAAGATATCTTGAAATGGTGAGTAGACACCAAAACATCTTATATTTAAATATATTTGTTTTAGTTATGTTATTCAGGATCAGTTATTATTTTTATGAGAATTTGTGATATAGATGTACTTTACTATATTTTCTTGTAGACAGCATGGCAAGCGTATGTATATTTATCCAACGTCATCCACTGGCAAAGGGTATGCGTTAACGTATGTTATTCATAAATATGATAATATTAATCCTCTTCTTTGATATCTGCTACAGTATTTATCAAAAGACAATATTTTTAACCACCACTTGTTTCACTTTGGGGAGATACGTAATTTTATTTGACTGCATCTAGTCAGAGAAAACAATCTTTGAGGTAGATTACGCAATTAACTATGTTAATATTGTTTTTATCTTTTGTAGATTATTAAAATATAGATATTTAATTGTAGCTGTCCAATCTGTCTGATTGACATGCTACACAATGACTTTCACGTGTGATATTGTTAACCAACATCAAGAAATTAATTGTAAATATATTGTTGCTTTCTTCAAGCTAAGCTATTGTGTCATGATGAGCACGATTTTTGTACCGTATCAATTCAAATAAGGACTTCTTCCTTATTTGACATGATGCAAATATTTAATTCATTATTTTAAATAAATGATCAATTCTGTTGATTTCTCGATCTATGCTACTTTACTATTACTTATATATCCTTAGGTTTTATAACTTCCCTACTTTAAGAGGTTTTTGTTTTAGGTGCGTGGTTCAGATGTACATTTAACCATTGTTGAGGCTGACCGTCGGGTATAGTCCACAACCGGATTGGGTTGCGTGTTCTGGGTACAGTTGTTGTATTCAGATTTTCAGTATTTTTTATAACTCACACAACTCACTTCTATTGCCGTTCTTATTAGTTTATTTTTATTTTTGGGCACCACTTGTTAGGTTTTGGGTTAAGAATAGGGTTCAACATATAGTCTATATTATTTTATCATATTCAATATTTACCAACTTCTACAAAATAGGCATAATAAAACATTTCAATCAATGTAAAAATGGGTGCTTTATTTTTTTTATGGGATGAATTTTGCTCTGGAGGATAAAACCATTACACTATTTGACTCGACTCAAATAAATATGCTATATTATTTCCAGAATGGGCGTATAGGAGCAAATTAAATCATGTACGGACACTACAGGCCACAACACAAATTTACCACACATTAAAGGAACAGGTTGTCGCTTTACACGAAGGTTTTTTGGGAACGATAAGTGTTATAATAGAAATGAATTATGAGAACCTATTAGGTTTCCAAATATAAGTGCTGCTGTCAATACCATCACCTTATTTCAGATCTCGCATATCCGAGCAGGGCTTTGGGAATTATGTGCAATCCTCCTGGGTAGATCACATAGTTCCCAAACCCCTATGTAAGAGGAATGGTAGATACAGACAGCCTGTCTAAGAAGTACTGCCTAAGAATTCGGAATTAGTATCTGATGGTTGAAATATATAAGTATCGATGCAGATTCCTATTGAAGATATACCACGGGGTGCTCACAATGATTCTCAGACACTGGTTCTGGAATGTCTGCATCTATCACATATAGTGTTCTGCCAGGAATTCCCTGGTGGAACACGCATAATTGAGAAGTTGCCTGAACAGCTACTCGTACAGCTTCATGCTGTTAATCGTGGACAAGGCACTACGTCTGCTCAAAAGTTTATAGAGCTTAGTGTCCAGCGTAATACCAAGGTATTTAGCACTATACGCTCACCTGATATTGTTTCAACTGGAGTGGGGCTGATCGGTCATACTTTATCTTCTATGTATAGAACATGGCTGCAGTATGTACCACGTTGATACTCATACGCCAGGTGGCCAATCACGTCTCCAATGGTCATAGGTGTCGTTCGAGGTAAATTTCTACAAGTGACCCTCTCCCCGACTCCACTACAAAAGGCATGTCTTCCACTTACGGAACTAGACTGTTTTCTAGAAATTTCAAAATGTCGTTCATGTACAAACTGTATAGAATTGGACCCACTTGGGACACCTGTAGCACTCCAAGCCAGATGGAGCATACCTGGAATATTATGTATCCATGGGTTGTGGAGAAGGTTTGGTTGGAATGATAGGATTGTAGGAACCGTACTAGGTAGAATAGAAAGTCCTAGGAAATGATTTTGTATAGGAGGCCTTCATGCCAAAATATTTTTATGAACTTTGCCATGCAGAGTATAATAGCACATCTATTATGTTGATGTTGAATTTCCTCATGATCTGCTCGAAAATGCACACATGTTAGTGGGTCATGGTGTGTCCAGCTCGAAATCCATATGCTCATCAATCATGATGAACTACTCCCTAAAGTTGTGTTACAGTCGTTCCATCAGAAGTGATTTAAACACTTTGGGGTGGGTTTCAATTACGCAATTCAATTCAATCTCAATTCAAAATTATGGGTGATCAAATTTTAATCAAAGAGCGTTTATGGTTAAACCGAATTAATTAAATGAATTTTTAAAAAAATAGATGGAGTAGGGCCTATGGGCATGTAGGTACAGGATGAAGCATAGACACTGTCTAAAATATAGTCATTAATTTTACTAGCCGTTTAATTTTTGGACCTAGAATAGCTTGCTCCTGGAACCACGAAATAGGTTTGTTTTCAAAATATGTACACCGGGATAGATAAAGTGGAATAATTCCTCGATATCCTTGACTACGATGCATATATTGGAGTTATTCAAGGTTATTTTACTTTCGTGATCTGCGAAGATTCCATTGCAGAGTTTCAGAATAAAGGCAGCAACGGCTCTTTACCCATTGCCTCGATATGTTGCAGACGGTAATTTAGTTGTTATAAAAATTCAAAGGCCCCTAACAAAGTAGCAGCTACACCCAATGACGCCACTGAAATGTCAACATATCCTTCAAACCTTAGCTTAGGCAAGAATAAATAATTAATTATGAAGGTATTTCCTTTAACTTTGAGTGCATCTTAAAATAACACTTCTTCTACAGAATTGGACTACACTATATTACTTTTATGTCCAACACATCACATTTTCCTGTGTTGAGTAATTTCTTGTTTATATTCAAAGTTTAAAATAAAATGAATCGGTTGTTTGTCGTATCTCTCAAATAGGCTATATAAAAATAAATCAGTACGAATTGTTGGCTAGAAGAAGAGTCAAGTCCTTCACGGGCTTGCCCAGAAAGATCTTAAATTTAGATATTTTGGTATGACCTGAAATAAAAATGTCTCAATTGAAGTCCAAGATTTCTACCCATTGAAATGTTTTGATTTTATGTCTAATACCACCCGACATGCTGTTTCTCTGATCGAGACAATGTGGGAGAGTACCTGTCACGTTAAAAATATTAATATTATTGAGATAAAATACCAGAGTGAGTATGAAGAGCTACAAAAACTGCTTTTTATAAATTACTTCTCCGGTGTGAGACATCCTCTGTTAAGAATCCTAGTGCTTTGCAAACTAATTACTATGAAGCGTAGGTTACGTCATTCACAGAACGTACATTTTCAAATGAGTTGGACTGTTGATGACATGAAGCTGCATACTCAAATAAATATACAATGTTATATTTTGATGAGCCTTAAACTCATGAATATTTATAATAAATAAAATTCCATTTTAAGTGAATTTAGGTTGGACAAGTTGCATTAGATCGACATGAAAAAAAAAGTAATGTAAACATAATATATATGCACAATAGTTGAAAGATATTTGTAAAAGATGTAATATTTATTACGAGCTATGTTACAACTTCGTTAAGAATGTATTAGAAGTTATAACCACCATCTAAAAATCAGGTACGTTTTGAAATAATAGACATTTGAGTCATAATTAAACTTAAAACTAGGTTGTAAAATCAAAGCATGCATGATCTGACCATGCATATATTGAAATATTAATATATTATGCATGAGAATTTATAGAAATATGTTATTAAATTTGAAAAAATTGAATCTCTTTCCTAGCTGTAAACTTATTTTGATGACATGTTTCGATACCTCATCAGCATCATCCTCAGGACTGATTAGAAAGAAAGAACACACCTAGTGTAATTTATTAATTAGACACAATGCGCCAGCCAATGTGGTATGTCATATAAAATTAATGAAGTTTAATACATTATAATGTTGAAAATATAGTTAATTATGAAACATCATATATACCAGAATATTAAATTATGTGTTTGAGTATCCCACGTCATGTTATTAAATGAAATTATTAGGATAATTAAAAATAACCTCTATATATGATGTGAAATGAGAACATTCTGAATAATGTAAGAGGAAGTCAAAGATAATATAAATAAAAGAAGGTATTTTGTAGTATGATATTGTGAGAGTGAGATATTAGATAGATATGTTTTGAATTATTTTTTATTAGTTATAGTTTAATTTAAATGTAATAAATTATCCGGGATTAAAGATAAAGACAGAAAAAGTGTAAAAGTTTCCAGTCTTCTCAATTTTATTAATAATAATAATGAGTTAAAAAGTGCCCCCACAATCAAATACCAAAAAACAATAAAAACTTCACTCAAGAACGAAACTTTAATTTTTCTTTCCAAAGATATGAATAATATGAATCCAAAAGCACCAAACTTTACCTCTCTACCAAAAATTCATAAACCTTATAATATTATTGCTTCTTCTGATATATCAAACAAATTACATCTGTATTCAAATCTGTTTCCGATCAAAACAATCTTCAATTAAATAACAAATTTTACTCTCAAAGTGATGGTTTAGCAATGGGTTCTCCTATTCACTGTGTTTTGTCTGAAATTTTCCTTTAACACAATGATGATAAAATAATAAGCTAACTCAAAAATCTCATCAACATAAAATAATATTGTCCATATGTAGATGCCATCCCCAGAGCCTATGAACAAGAACCTAATTAACTTTGACTTGATTTGATTACCAATCCCAATAATATTAATTCTCAACTCAAATTCACTTTAGAGCATGAAATAAATAAAAACTTAAACTACCATGATATTAATATCACCAAAAACAAACATAACAATATTGAATACATAATTTACAGAAAACCCAGCATATTTACTGATGCAATCATTCTAAATAATTCCAACCACCCTTCAATTCACAAAAGAGTTGCTTTCAACCTTTTTATCTACAGCCTACTTCACATACCTCTCAACAAATAGGACTTAAAAAATGAACTTAACATTATCAAACCACTTGCTTTTTCCATTGGTAACTACCATTCATTAATTTACCGAATCCTTCAAAAAAAAATCACAACTTAACTCACTCTCAACAATTCCAATTTAAATTCAGATATCAAAATCAAATGGATCAAAATCAACTATACAGAAAAATAAATGAATATAATTTCCAATATTTACAAAAAACACAAATTAAATATAGCTTCAGCATTAATAGTACGTTTGATACATAAAAAAAGCTGCACTTTTTGATTTGAATATGTCACTTTCTGTGGTAATAAATGAGGTCAAAAGAGACCTTTTAAGATAGGGAGCTACATTAAAATCCGTGCAAAACACCAAAATGGCAACTTTATGGCCGCCATTTTGGAGTCCTAGGATTGGTGTTATCTCAGGTCCTAATGGTTCGATTTTTTTTTCAAAAGGTCTAATTAGGTACATTTTTTCATCATATTTAGTTTTCCATAAACATTAAGAAACATTAAGGTTTTTACACATGTAAAAATCTACCTTGATTTTAGTGTTCGTCTTGTAATTTTATTTGTTTGTGTTTTTTGTGTCAGTTTTATCTTACATTGTTTTCATTTTGTTATAAAATTGTACTCATTTAAATCCTTAAATTTTATTTTTTACAGATTATACTAAATTGAATCATTCTCAAATTGACTTCAATGCACATGTAGCTGGAAAAAGTTGACTTTAAATCTCCTCTTGAGCGTCGTGTTATAGATTGTTCAAAATGTTACATTTGTCAAAAACTTAGAGATGTAGACTTGATTTGTCCAGCCGTACATACTGCAAAAGCACTTGTTGGTGCTGACTACAGGACGCTTTCGGAAAATTTAACAGAATTTCAGAATCTTGGTGCATTGCTCCATGGTTTGGATGTACAAAAGATAAATGAGGTTGAAGGTATGGAAGGAACATTAAAAAAATAAAGCAAAGGTTCATAAGAAGTGTGAACTTAACTTCAACAGAACAAAACTAGCTGGGGCAAAGAAAAGCAAACGTTTATCCTTTTTACCAAATGATTCACCTGATAACAGTCCACAGACTTTATTAGAGGCAGATGAATAAACCCAAGGAATATGCGTTGTTTCACATCATTTATTAAAATGAAAGATGAAATATATTTTATTTGTAATCAAAAGGACCCTACTCGAAAACCTCTATATAAGATTTATTCTCTACAATACAATAAAATTAAGAGATATGCAGATATTACCAATAACACAAACCTTAAATCATTCCTAGAGGATGGCAATTTGGTTGCTTAGGAAGCAAAGTACCACTCGAAGTGTTATACAAACCTGACCAATTGTCTGAGAGCATCAATTGGGGCAAAAGAAAAAGAGGTCAACTCTATCTGTGAGAGTATGGCATTTATCTTCCGTTGCACGCTTCATAAAAGAGAAAAATAAGGCCTCAGAATCTGATAATACTGAGATTGTATTCAAAACGGCTCACTTAATGGTTATATATGCAAATAGCCTTGCAAATCTTCTGGGAGTGGAAATTAAAGACCTTCCAAACACATATACCGCCCATTTACGTGAGAGAATTCTCGATCACTTCCCATAATTTAAAGCTCAACTTTCAGGCAGAGATTACTTCCTTTATCGTGATGGTGCTAATATTCTCAATATGTTTATTCTGAAATCCTTGATGAAGGTGCTGCTTCATGTGAAAGGCTTATTAAACAATTTATAAAGATCCTAACCCAGCAAATGTTACGTTTGATATTTATCTGAACGATGATAAACAAGTCTCAAACGTTCTGGCAGCACTTCTTGCTTTTGTGTGTTCTTTACTTCATGGTTATGCTTCATCAGAGAACGTGACTAAAGCAACTCAGCCTTCCTTAACTAGTCCAGTCAACGAAAACCATAAAAGGTCGAATAGGGGAAATAATTCGTCTAGTCGCAAATTTTTGTACTGTGGTAGGCGGGAGTACCATGAACAACATACTAAAAATCCTGACTGGCGGGAGAAGAGCGGGGGCGGGTGGGGGAGCGTTTAAAGGTCATTCTTCCCCGTTATTTTCGTATAACTCAAAAACCGTGGCCTCTAACGAAAAGGTGTTCATGAACAAAATTAAACTACATTAAATTTCTTACAAAAAAGATCCTTTACATTTTTTTTCTAGGATGAATTGTTTATGATATGCAGGGGATGAAATAATCCAGGATTATTAAAAATAGTGTTTTAATGGTTTAAAATTTATGTTTAATGTTAAATTAAGTGGGTTAAGACCAAATATTAAATGTATGTACAACAACGGGCCTACCGCTGGTTTGTGGGTGCACTATTTTAACATGGTTTCATTGATGAAGAAGTTCATAGATTCTGAGTGGCGTGGTGATTGAAATGGCCACTCGGTTTGTGTTCAGAAAATGATACCATTCTTCCATGCAAGTGGTCATTTTCAATATGCAAAATGTGCTCATATTTACGTTCAAGACATGTTATCATTGAAAACTAGCCACCCACAAGTGTTCAAGGATTTTGCAGATAAGGGTTATTTCACCATAAATCGAACTACTTCACGTTGGGCAGGGATTTGGTCAGACATGACAATAGAGCAGACTCTAATGCGCTCCATGAAAAGTTCAGGTGGCCTGACGCGAGGAAGAGGAATAACTGATTTTGTTCTAACAAAGTGGGTTGGTGGGTCCCCTGGAGCCACCACCATCTGCTCGTCAATAGAGGAGTTTACTGGAGTGATTTTTCCAAGTGGGGAGCAGCATGTTGATTTCCGGGAATCACGGCAAAATAGGGATGGGCAAGACTGGGCAAAGATTTATGAATGGTTCAACGACCATCCTCTTTTTCCGAAAATAAACTCACTTATTTCTCTGTCAATAGGGATAATCGGAAACTCAAAAATAAATAGTCACTGAGCCCTAGAAACTCGTACCGCAATCATGCCAAGTTTTATTGTTTGTAGTTTTGGTGACATAAAACAGTCTAAGAAGAATGTGGTGTTGTCATTGGCTAGAGGTTGCACAGCTTATGTAATATGAATTATATCCATTCCCGTTGGCTCTCTTTAATGAAGGGGTGATGAGGAAAGAAAAGAAGTGTTCTATCTACGATGCTTTTCCAAAGGATAATTATGAAGCTCATGATCTACGAACGAGCACCAATGTATTAGATGGAGGCTTCCTCCTTCACCGCATGAAATGGAATATGGATACCAAGATTTCTGTACTTTGCGATCAATACATAGCCCATGTACTCAAACATTACGGTCAAAACTGTACTGTGGTTTTCGATGATTATGGTGACGTCAACAGTACAAACAAAACGAGCAGCGAAGAAGAGAAGGGGCCTCACAAAAACTTCAGTTGACATTAATTTTAATGAAAGCATGAATGTCACTGTTCAATAGGAGAATTTTCTCGCAAACGAGAATAACAAAACAGGCTTATTCAACTCCTCAGTGACAAAATGGCAGTGAGGGGAATAGAATCAGTAGTTGCTACAGGGGATGCTGATGACACTATAGTGAGATGTGGGTTAGAGAAAGCTGCCCTACATCCCACTGTCACATTAATAGGGGAAGATGTTGACTTTATTGTTTTACTCATTGCTTTTGCATGACTAAGGAGTAACGTATACTTCATGAAGCCGGGCAGGGGCAAAGTGGAATCAAAATTGTTTTCAACAAACAAACTCCAACAACTCCCTTTTTGCTGAAACCATCCTCCTCCTCTATGCCCACAGACAAGGTTCTCTGTGTCCATGCCTTTAGTGGGTGTGACACCACCTCCGCCATTTAAAACAAGAGTAAAGCAGGAGTGGTTAAGCTGTTCAGTAAGATTACTTGGCAAATGAAGACAATAGCTGACATATTTACTAACCCCTCGACACCAGCAGACAAGGTCACACAAGCTCGTGAGAAGATATTTATAGAAATGTACCAAGCGGATTCAGATTAGCAAGACATGAATCAATGCTGGTATGCTGCATTACTAAACGCATCAACGAAGCCAAAACCAGACCTCACATCACTGCCACCAACCACAGGTGCTGCGCAGCAACACTCTTTAGAGTTTATTTACAGGTAAGTTATATTAATTTTATTAACTTACTGTTTTTATTTAATGATTTTTACGACATTATTTGTTGTTACTTAGAGCAGTTTTGTTACTTAATTACAGATACAGCAATGGCTCAACAACCCCCTAACCCCGACCGAATGGGGATGGAACCGAGGGGAGGATGGATCGCTCACCCCTGTAACTACCAAAGACCCGGTAGCACCTGAAGTGATACTGAACAACATCTTTTGCCGATGTTCTACTGGGTGTGGGGGACGATGTGGATGCCGAAAAGCCGGCATTCCATGCTCCGGGGTGTGTGGCACGTGCCATGGTACAGGTACGAATGGTGCATCGTTACTCGATCTTCAAGATGATGATAATGATGATGATAATGTTGATGATTCAATTGTTGATTTTGAGATTTACACATTC
The DNA here is from genome assembly GCA_902141385.1 of Timema californicum. Lineage (NCBI taxonomy): Eukaryota > Metazoa > Arthropoda > Insecta > Phasmatodea > Timematidae > Timema > Timema californicum. The sequence goes on from CABFOW010002157.1 coordinate 32,390, forward strand.
AAGATAAGAGGTTTGTTTTTAATAAGTGATGTAGTTCATTTAACATTAAACATTAATTTTATACCATTAAAACACTATTTTTAATAATCGCAATGTTTCCATCCCCTGCATATCATAAACAATTCATTCTAGAGAAAAAATATATATAAGATCTTTTTTGTGGAGATTTTAATGTAGTTTAATTTTGTAAACTCAACACTTTTTCGTTATAGGCCACGGTTTTTGAGTTATACGAGTATAACGTGGAAGAATGACCTTTAAACATTCCCCCACCCCCCGCTCACCCTCCACCGGTCAGAATTTTTAGTATGTTGTTCATGGTACTCCCCCTACCACTGTACAAAAATTTTCTACTACACGAATTATTTCCCCTATTTTTACTTTGTTGACTGGACTAAGCTATCAGCCAATTAATAGTTTTAAACAGAGTGAAAATATTCCATAAGACAACATTTTTCATCATTAAAAAGTCATGAACCAATATCTCCATTATACATAGGCCTGTCTATATTTGTAATAACATGAAATAATACAATAATTGAAATCATGACTAAAAGAGGCCTCTCAATATCACCAAGCAGAATTATGAAGATAACGGAAAGTCTGACTCAGTTGGAGATTAAGAGATCTCAAGAAGAAGGTGTCCTATACCCCTCAAATTTGTTTCATGGTTTCTTTGTGATTGGCGCGTACGATAATATTGATAATAGCTATAGCAGCATGACTTCAGAATCATCATTCCATGGAACAGCAATTTCTATCTTTAGAATTCCCGCTGAAGTAGAAGTTGGCGAGCCTCATAATTTCGCCATAAGCATTTCGTGTGTCGATCAAAGTAACAGGAATGTGTCATAGCTTCCAGACAGCTACAATGTTGTCAAGACTGTAACACTGCCTTCCAAGCAACCTCCTGTGCCAATAGCAAGCGATATCACCTGTTCTCAGATGTCAACTTCTAAATTAGGATCCGAGTGGAAAACGGAACAGGATTGGCTAGACCATATTCTTAGCTAGAGAAAATATGGGCCCTTAGATCTTTCCTGGGCAGCGTTCTATGCTTCAAAGGCAGCCTTTCCATAATTTAAATTAAATGAAAGTTTTTCTTCGCCATCAATGGTGAAGAACGGATTGGACCAAATAATAAAAATTACGTTTTTACATCCAAAATAGATTCCTGTCATATGTGTGGATCAACCTCTATTTTATTAACTAAATCCATTTTGTGCCTGAATTTTATTGTGAATCCATATTTGTAACCATGTTTGCAGCTTTTAATATTAAGCAGGCCTTTCTGAAGGTGCTTGGCCAGATTCTTGAGGGTAGTGGCTGGACTAGTTTGGTGGCAAATTCTGGAATTAAGACAGAGGTGGGAGCAGAGGCGTGTCTTAAAGTTACTCATGTAACAAAAGTAAGGGCAGTTAATCAGAATACCACTGCTGTTTTATACAGTCTGCTCAAAGCTGCATTTATACTAGAAGACCCAAAAATATCATTTGAAGAATGGATTGAATAAAAACGTTCAAACTCTCCAACATTTCGATTCTGGTTTTTAGTGTTAAACTTGGATATATTAGTCCCATCTTTTGTTTGGTAAATCAGGGATGTTAACTATGAACTGTTTACCCAAATATTGAATAAACTAGTATCTTGGTTTTTCCTGATGGATCATCTCCACTATGCTCATTGGTTGCCAATCCACATAAAAGACAAACAAGACCTAAAAGACACAGCACCCAGTGTATGTGAGTACTTTAGCAATGGTCAGTTTGCTATCCACAAAAGAAAAAAAACCTTTTCTGCACTCGCTGTGGATCAGGCTCATGAACAAAACAAAGCTGTCATAAAAATAAATGATGGTTCTGTTGGTCTGTTGCAATATCCAGCCATGTTAAGAAAGTGGATACTCGCAGGGCCACAATTAGTTATCATTCTAGATAAATTTGAGTCAACAAGAAAAACTAAAAGTACTGACAGTATTGTTTCTCAAGAACCGTTTACTGCTCACCAGAACAAGTTTCAAGACCATAAAAATATATTTAAAAGGAGTTTTCTTGAATTCGGAAATCCTTTTGAGCCAAACTCCTGTGATCTTGTGGTCTTGGACACTAAGTTTATAATGGATAAAGAGCTAGTTAAAGCTAGATTAGGTGCTGAAGAAAAAAACCTTACATCTGTACAACAACTATGTGAAAGAACGTTTGAATAAGGAAGCAAAAGTAGGTGTACTTGTTCCATTGCAGAAAAATTGGACCAAGTTATTCGGATTTGCAAAAAATAAAATTATCCCCAATGATTTTTGACTTGAGAAATAATGTTGAGCTTTTCTCTAGGGCTTTCATTGTATGCCAAAATAGACTTATATCAGAACAAGTTTTCTGAACATAAAAACACCAGCGCTCCATCTTCGCTTTCTTCAACTGGTGTTCTGCGATCATGTCAAAAATCTCAGCTATTTAAAATCCTGGAAGAATCCATTTATCCGATAGAGTTTGAAGGATTCTTTGACACAATAATTTACGATGGAGCTACACTAGCGCATGCTCCTCCACCCAAAACATAACGGACATTTGGAGAATACTAAGATACAGGATTCAAAAACAGGATTTTGTATGATGCTGAGAGGTTTTATGCAAAAATAACACACATTTCTTGGTATACTTACTCAAAAACTTGCCTGAAGAAATTTTGAGAGGGAAGAGAAGCATTGGTCTTCGTCGCCAAGTAGTAGAAGGAAATATGCTACCACAAAATTGGAATAACTTCTTCTACTGCGATCAGAATAAGACCGAACTTTTCAAGCTACTTGGAAAGCATGCACATTTGAGTTTGATTGGGTTCGTATATTACTTAGATTGATGGCATCATTCGTTCATCTCAATTGGGAAACACTTTGATTGTTAGAGTCAAATACAGACAACAGAAAGAAGGAGATAGTAGGATTTTCCTACATGCTAAGGATAATGTTGAGCATGGAGCAAAAAATAATCATTATTTGTACGGTAGATACTGATGTAGTTGTTTTGGTAATCTCTTTATTTTACATTCTCAAATTTTCTGGTCTTCAGAAGATGTGGATTCTCTTTGGAGGTGGGAAGTCTCAGAGGTACATGAGCATTAATGCAATGTTTGAAAGTATAGGTGAAGACAAAGCTGTTGCCTTGAGAGGATTCCATACATTTTCATGATCAGATGTAACTTCATCATTTGCCATGAAAGTGAAAGAGACTGCCTAGAAAGTCGGGAAATCATTTTCTGAAGCTACAGAAGCCTTTCAAACTAGATTACTATAAAATGAGTATTTCTGACTAAAGGTTTCAAGTTCTGGAAAATTTACTGTTTTGCTTTACTACAAATAAAGAGAATACTTCTCAGTCAATCATGTTCGAAAGATTCTCTTTACTTCAAAAAGTCAGAGTCTATCAGGTTTGCTTACTACTAGAGGGGCATTAAGGCAGCATTGCCTCCATTCAGAATATTATGCAGGACAAGTTTGGAGTCATGCCTACTCAGTGATGAACAACATTTCAGGACCAGTGCTGCATGGGAGTGGGTGCCGGATTGGTCTTCTATGACCTCTATTTGTGCAGATGGTAAAGAATTGGTTAAGTACTCACACGATGCTCTTGTTCAAAGGCTAAGGTTCCATGCACGCTACTTTGCACGAACTGCACAGGAGTTCAAAAATATGGCCATAAATACAATAAAAGCATGTGCTTGGTTGAGAGTTTTTAAATCTCCATAATTCCATTACTTTCAAGATAATAATATTTATTTTTGTATCCAACGTCTTCTGTATGTAGACTCTTTTTTTCAAATACTAGGCGTCAAAAATACTTTTAGATAAACTAATATCATCATTACTTGTAAACTTTTTAAGTGTTTATATGAAAATAATTACTTTGTTGCAGGTATAAATCGGAAAATGAGGAAGAGGATAAATTGATTTAGAGACATTGTAGCTGTTAAGAAAACGTTAATTTACAAGAGCATTCCTATTATTCTAACATTTTTGAAAACATTTAGGCTACAATATTATTGTAATAATAAAGTAAATGGAATATTAAAAACCAAAGTCAAGTTTCATTTTACCAGTAGTTTCTCAAGAAGTGGTTTATTAAACAGATTTTCTTGGTATCAATAGTAAGATAAAATAATGCTTTTTTTAAATACCAACTACAAAGGAGATATTGTGGACAATAAAAAGGATTTGAGATAAAAGTGAAATTTTCATAAATTCTTAAATTGTGGAGGAACCTTAAGGCTTAGATATAAATATATTATGACACATTATTTTATTCTTAGCAAGAGCTTTCGAACTAACAAAAAAAACACACTTAAATCAGTATATTAGGAGCTAAGATACAATCGAATTAAGAACAACAAAATGCCGGCCATTTATGGCCGCCATTTTGGTGTCCTGCACGAATTTTCAAGTGGCTCCCTATCTGAAAAGGTCTCTTTTCACATCACATATGACTACAGAACTTGGCATATTTCAATTGAAAAGTGCAACTCTTTAGCTTTATTTGATCTGTACCAGACGTAATATAATAATAACATCAAAAAATATATCAATAACTCTAACCTAAAACCTGAAATATGCTATTTCATTATCTATATTTGTTTCCTAATTTAATATTTGTGTCTTTATTACTCTGTCTGAATATTTCACACTGGATTTGCACCATAGCTTGTTTTTTGTTATTATTCTTTATTCCTGATGATGGCGTCGACGTAAAACGCCGAAACATGTCGTAAATCTTGGCTGGAAAGTACCAGCATTTAAAGTAAAAGGCACAAGGACATTAAATACAGATGATAATAATAGAATTCAATTCATTTCAATACAGATTAACCTATAATATTACATCATTTTAATCATGTTAATTCATAAACTTCTACTATTCTAACATTGATACAATCTGTCTGTTTACGCCAATATTCACACTTGACTTAAACTGATATGTTTAAATTATATTATTTTAATGTTATATATATATAAATATATATGTATATATGTGTGTGTGTGAATTGTATTAACTTGATGTGTTCTTAACCCTTTCATATTATGATGAATATATAGTGGAGTTTCCTAATTTCAATCAATTTTCTGCTCAATCCAAGGTCCATATCTTACTCTAGTTGATCTTTGGAATTTATATTAAACTCCAAATTTCAACTCTGTTTCATATATAATTCTATGATTATATTTAAAAATTTATTTCCTTACTACATTTCAATATGTTTTACAAGACTCTAACCTAAACAAAACAAACCAACACGAAAAAAGTACCATTTATCAACTCACCTGTGACTGTAACAGTGTATAATTGGTTAATCTGGGTTACAAATTTCTACTAGATTTGCTGAACACATGAGTGTTTTCAAATATTATAGAAATAAATCAAAATTTTCTGAACGCCTCAAACTGTGAAAACATAAACAAAACCCAATGAGCGAAAGCATGAAACTAATTTACAATATACCAAAAGACACAACAATTAACGCAGCCAAAAATATATTTATTCAAACCGCTTTAATAAACAACAAAAATATATTAAATAAACAAATAATTTTTGAATATCAAATACTCATCAATACCTTAAGAAAACTCCCTCAACATACCAAAATTTAAAAAAACATCCATTTCTGTCTGCGCCTGCCCATCCTTCCATAGTAGTTAATGACCTGTTTGAGCCAGTGTCGAGAAGACTGGAACCTTTTTCACTTTCTTTTTTGTCATTGTCTCTTTAATCCCAGATAATTATTACATTTAAATTAATTTTTCATCAATAAATAATTCAAAACATATCTATCTACATCTCATTCCCACAATATCATACTACAAAATACTTTCTTTTATTTATAATATCTTTGACTTCGTATTAGATTATCCAGAATGTTCTCATTTCACATCATATATACACGTTATTTGTAATTATTTTAATAGTTTCTTTTAATAACATGACGTGAGATACTTAAGCACATAATCTAATACTTTGTTATATATGATGTTTCATAATTAACTATTTTTTCAACATTATAATTTACTAACCTTCGTTAATTTTATATGACCTGCCACTTTGGCTGGCGCATTGTGTCTTAACCATAAATTACAATAGGTGTGTTATTTCTTTCTCATCAGTCCTGAGGATGATGCTGATAATGGATCAAAACATGTCGTCAAAATAACTGTGCAGCATTTGCAGCCAGGACTTAAGGAACAGGGAACTACAGCTAATAAATAAATTCATTCTTTATTTTTCAAATTTAAAAATATGTTTATTATCAATTCTCAAGACTAATATATTAATATTCAATAAATGCGTGTTCACATAATCCTTTGATTTAACAACCTGGTTTTATGTGTAATTATGACTAAAATGTCTATTATTTTAGAATGTACCTAATTTTTAGATGGTTGTTATAACTTCTAATACATTCTTATTAAATTGTAACATGGCTTGTAGTTAATAATACCAAATCTTTTATAAATATCTTTCAACTATTGTGCACTTATATTATGTTTACATTACATATCTATTGTTTTTCATGAAGCTCTAATACAACTTGTCCAACCTAAATTCACTTAAAATGGAATTTTATTTCTTCTAAATATTCTCAAACGTTCCTTACTAAGCAATTCAAATGTTTTCCAAACGGTTATACAACTGGTTGAGGGAATCACCATTCATTATTTCGGGGAGTTCCTCAACAGAAACACCATGGTTTCATCACTGGAAACTCTTAATTTTCCACGAATTATATATAGTAGCCTCATTGTAAGTAAATAAACTGTTGCATGGTTTATTAGTGACATCAGTTAAATTACTTTCTGTAAAATATACACAAAACCCATTTTTGAAATGGATAGCCAAATTCGCTTTACTCTGAATAACACCTACTTAAATTGTTCCCCTTCATTGATCAAGTCACGCTAAACGTACTTTATAACTGCCCTTATTGTTTTACTTACTTACATACATAATGGATTTGATTAAATTGCACAGCTCCCCTCCACCTTATTGGGAGAATAGAACGATTGTATTGCACCAAACTTCAATAATGGATCCTGGCTGAGCGCCCTCCATCGTCAGGATGCCGTCTGCGGTATTTGGGATATCCGTCAAGCCGACCGACGTAGCTCTTTCAAAGCTATTGGATAATTTACACTGCATGCACAAAGACGATCGATTCAAAATATGGTATGGGACATGTACCAAATATTTAATTAGACTTACATGCAGTTGTGAGTCGATGTTAGAATCCGGAATCTCTGAAATTATCACCGAATCTATATTCTAGGATCTGATTTTATCTTGAAGTCGTAACAGTAGATGCACTTGTGTGGTACTCGCCTTTGCCACGCTACAGTGTAGATAGAACCTCTAACGTCACTACTCAAATACTTGAATATATAAATAATTTTTAAACAGTTTATAAACTTTCTATAAATAAAACATTGTATTAAAAAAATCCTCATTCAAATATATTCAAAATTTCTCCAGTTATAGAGCCTCAGTACAGAATCTACTATTTAATGATTTTTTAGCTCAAAACAACAAAATAGATTAAAATATGAGTTCTCTTTGGATTTACTTTTGATAATATGTATTCTGTAATAATTATTAATTTTTAGTTTCAACAATAAAGCTACAGAGTTTAATAATTAATTCAAGATTCAATAGAAACTCCACCAATTGATCTCGCGTTTTACCACAAAATATTTACTAAACATTATTTTTTTAAATTAATTAGTTCTATCAATAACCTAAATCCTTCCCGGTAAAAATCTACATAATATAAAATAGATGGTACGGTTCACCACACAGACTTTCTCCCACTATTATCTTAAAATAGACAATTAGTAAAAACTCATATGATTTGTGAAACGAAATAATAGGTTTATACATTGTTGTAGAAACACTACATCAAAGATTGCAAATTAAATAATGGAACACTGTTACAGAAAAATGAGAGAAGATAAACATTTTGGTCTATTATAGAATATAAGAATCAAATTCATTTTCAAAGATCTTAATCAAAAAGTATTTAATGTATTTGCTTATAGCTCTGAAACTATTAGTTTGAAAAAAATATGTTTCATATACATTTTATTTATCTTTAATAGTACTACAACTTTACAATAATAACTTATATCGTTTCTCAAATTGTTGTGGCAAAATGATCAAAATTGGAAAATTTCCCCCAGGTAAAGTACCTTCAAAGTAATTTTCATTAGAAAATAAGAATTGCCATCTTGTTTATAATAATAAACTGTGTTTAAATATAAAATCAAAATCGTTACAGCGAAATTATAGAAAATCGACTTTTTGCCTTGCCCTTAAATTTATGGTTGAAGATCTAATTTCAAAAACCCCTCGAGGAGATTTTAATTAACAACAGATAAAAAGTTATAGACCAATTGGTAAGATAGCATAGCATAGCTTAGATTTCTGTGTGAACCAGCACATTAAAATACATGGTCCGCTATTTTTCAAAAAGTCAAGGCCGATTCACAAAGAATGCGCATGCGCTTAACGCAACTTGGGCTCCGTGTTGAGCAGACGCAGTGCTGGTTTGGGGAAAATAACTAAAGAAGTGTTGAAGTTTTGTTTTCAATTTGTTTCACGTGTATTTAAGTAATATTCTATTTAGGTTTTAAATTTAATAAATGTTTTTGTATTAAAGTGGAAGCGTTAATTGAACAAGCCAAACCTCCACCTCCTAAATATTCTTCATCTTCCACAGCAGATTCTAACAGCAACATCTTTTTTTTTTACTCAGTACTATTATTTGAACTCAAACAAACCATTTTGGAGAACGCCATCATAGCTCAACTCTACTTGAGCAGACCAGAAAGAAACAGCATTGAATTCTTGAGTGAAAGGAGGGGCCATGGCTTAGCTTATCAATGAGTGGGAAACCAAATTGACAAAGTTTTAGCAGAGGACCGCTCAGAACAGAATGGCTTAGCTTAGCATTCTGTATGTATCGGCCTTTAGCAGAGCAAATCTTAGATTAGCTTAGCTTTCTGTGTGAATCGGCCTTAGCACGTTAGAGTAATTAGTATTATACGTTCAAACCGAAAAGGTATGTGGGACTAATAAAGTAAAATAAAATAAATGATAATATTGATATTAAAAAATCACCACAAGTATCGGTGAGCATGTGGCTTGAACGTCAAGATTGTCTAGTCTGTTATACCGGGGACGGAGAGGTCGTGGTTTGAATCCTGCCTACTTGTACTGATTATGTTTTTTAACTGAATATTTTTTCACTCTCTCTTCTCTCAAATTCCGGTGTATTTTCTCGGAGCCACACCCTCCTAATACCTACAGTAATTAAAATCTTGATTGCAAAATGGTTTGGACACAAAATAAGTTACCGTTTGAAGTTCAACGCTTTGATTTGTTTCAACCGCGGATGAGGTCTGCCCTCTATTGATCGTAAATCTCATCAAGTTCAAGTCTCTGGAGCAGGGGGTCGTACTCGTAATCAAATTCCTCTCATTCTTCTTGATGGATTACATCCACGTGACACCTCTGAGCGATCGGAATGTCGCTCACGAAACTTTTAGGAATTCATTAATACCTTCCCTGGACGATAGAGGTTCATTAATGAAGAGGGTCACCTTATGAGCTATGTTAAGGTTTGGTGGATAGGGTGGTGGGGGGAGTAAGACAGTCCTCCTCCCTCCCTTTCTTGTGGCAGATTTATCTCAAGCTAGAGCCGTACGGGAACTATAACCCCCAGGGGCACATTAAAACACGGCATAGAAATAGATGAACACGAGAAGTTTAGGAAGAACTGCTAAGAGCATGTTTCAACCACCAAAACTTTGTTTTGTACACACACGATAAAAAGCTAATATTAAAACATCTATATAGCTTGTTAAGTTTCTTTGTACGTACAGTACATTTAAAACTCTGGTTACTCATGAGATAGCTAGAGTGGTGTAATGTGTTGAAGACGTCCAGACATCCTGCGTTATTTAACAAGTGTTTTTATCTTTATTTTAAAATATTGTTCACTTTGAAATGGAGAAGAAGGTTATATACATATACCTATATAATTAAATCTCTATAAATTGGCATTCTTTAAATAGAAAAATGACACCTGGAAATGGGGATCGAAACCGGGATTTTTGGTTTAGTACACCAAAGGTACCGGGTTCAATTCCTGTGTCCAGATGTCATTTTTCAATCTAAAGAATATTACATTTAGATGCAGCTATAACCGTAGCTAACATATATAATAGCTTAGGTCTTTAATTAGTTTTATAAATTGAGTTTAATAGTTTTTAAATAATTATGACAAGATGTTATTATTATTATTATTAGCACCGCGTCTTACTACCCGTTCGGGTTGTACGCACTTACGATAATGTGTAATGGTAGGGTGATGATGAGATGAAATGGAGGACCTACAGTTTAATGTGGAATCCGAACCACGGTGGAGATCTGACATTCCTCACATTCACAAGATGTCTTGTCAGAGGTGAAGGAAGGGTTTAGTAATCAGATAAATCTGTGCCGGGACCGAGGATTGAACCCCGGCCGCCAGCACAGAAGTCTGACACCTTACCCCTAGACCACCAGGTCATCCACTATGAAAAGATGAAATGAGCTCATTGTCGACTACGTTTGCCGCCAAGTTTCGCGGATCAAAGTATCAAAGTAAAGGATTAGAAACACATTATGGCCTGTCCCAAATTAATCAAACCATTTTTATCAGGGTATCTACTTGATATGTAAGACGGATGGGACATTTTTGGAAAAATATACTTAGTTGAAAATTTTTGATTTTTTTTTCTGAGAAAATTCCCAGCTATTTAAAACGAAATGCATTTTTGTAGATAGATAAGCCTTTTCTCCTAGGGGCGTTACAGTCTTAAACTTTATTTTTCATTTATTCAAGGTACAGTACTTGGCGTACACTTTCTTAACAACCTGATTATACTGCAGCACAAGACTTACAAACTAACTTAAATCCAAAACAGACACAACATCCAGTCCCCAACCGTAAATTCATAACTGCGAAAAATGAAGCCCACATTTTACAAATTTTAATATTTTGGCCATGCTGGGAATCGAACCCGGGACTATTGGCTCATCAGATAGACACATAACTGACTGAGCTAAGGTGTCGGATATAAACTTTACCGATGAGTTAAAATATAGCAGTAATAGATATTTCAGTTATATTCTCATGATCACTTATCGACTAAAGCGCTTGGTGGTTGAATGTCTCACTACATTTTCCAATTGGAAATTAACAGGAAAATTTCAATTCCTATTCATAGATTATATAGAAAATTATCTTAATAGTCTTTCATCTTCTGTCATTCACTCAAAAAATAACGCAGTAGGAAAATATTTCTCTTAAAGTAGGTGGAACACTTAATCACGTTGACTACATCTTAACAAAAAAAAATTATCTTAATTTTTTTTTGTAAACGCATATTTTTAAACTCGTCTAATTTTTTAGGATATTTGGTTTATTCCCCCCCAAAAAAGGTATTTAGGAATGTTCTTGCCAGAATGTATCTTAAAAATGTTTTTAAAAGCATATGTATATTTATACTAGGCAACAAGAAAAATATAATTTTAAATACAAAACCAATTTTGTCCAGGTGCAGATAGTATACTGAGCGTGCTAACTCGTCAGTGTGCGAATGAAAGGGTTATCAACCAGTAATATAGAGCCCTCGCATGGCTAACTAATAATTTTCTTCACTCTATTTCTGTTTGGTTCATTGGCGTGTATGTGTAGTAGTGCTTGGAGTGCTTAGGTGCGTCCAGTTAAGATGCTATCTGCTTCACAAAGTATTTCCGAGTTTATCAAGACGGCAACGTCGTTAGTGACTTTCTCTAACGGGGTAGAACCCTGACCTCCCAGTTACAACTAAACCAGACTATATACTCCTCTATTTAGTTCCCGTGCACACCAAAATACATAGCTCAATATTCATGGGAGTAAAATATTTCCTTCTTTTACTTTTATCAAAACATTTTCTTTTTAAGGATGACGTACTTAGAAAAGTACTAAGACATGACAAAAAAGGACAAAAAAAAAGGGAGAGTTGTGCAAACAATGTGAAAGTTTCGTGTAAAACAATGTTGAGAGACAGGAAAGGATACACATTTTATTGTGAGCGACCTCTTCCCTTGAAAAAAACCTAGCACTCTCGTAATGCCAACATACGACCGAGAAAATCATTTCAAGATCCTTCATCAAAATAAAACAACACAAGAAATAATATTTTTACCAAAAACAAACTTAACACAGCGTGGTACTTTGTTTATTGTACAAGAATAACACAGACAATAATTGCTTAGAATGACAAATTGTTATGGTCAAAGGTTTGTTAATTTATGTTGAGGCTTGCCAGACCTTTAATCTATAAGTGGTTTGTTTGGCTATATTTTTTTTTATTTTATTGCCGTTGATATTTGTGATTTTAAGTGTGTCGACATAATTAGGTCATTAACACCTTGAATATATTGCGTGCCAAAAGAATGAGACAGTTTTTAAAGCAATGTTGTGGGTAACAGGGTTGAATTAAAATAAAACGCCTACTTCTGAAAGCAACAGTATGATGCAAATTATGAATCTGTTATTTTAAAATAACATTATTTGAATGGCATCCCTGAGAAAAATTAGAGTTGAACCTTTGCTGGTAATTTTTCAATGGTAAATATTTTAAACATTCTTGCGGTACATTTTTCGCAGTGGTGTCTTGAGGCATACTAAGTAGTTAAAGAGGCTGATTGAGGTAGGCGATACCTGCAGTATATTACATATATACACTAGTAGTAGTGTGAATGGAATTATGTTATTAAATATGTCATGATATTATCATAACTAGAGCATTACTAGTACTGTGAATAGTAGACCTCCCTCCCTCCATGTTCTTACCGTTATTACAGTCTTACTAGTAGTTCTGCGAACAATAGACCTCGCTCCCTCCATGTTTTTGTTATTACTACAGTCTTACTAGTAGTTCTGCGAACAAAAGACCTCGCTCCCTCTATGTTCTTGTTATTATTACAGTCTTAATAGTAGTTCTGTGAACAATAGACCTCGCTCCCTCCATGTTCTTGTTATTATTACAGTCTTAATAGTAGTTCTGTGAACAATAGACCTCGCTCTCTCCATGTTCTTGTTATTACTACAGTCTTACTGGTAGTTCTGTGAACAATGGACCTCGATTCCTGTGTGTTACCGCTTCTCCTATTTGATAGTAGAAGTGACGAATATATTAATAAAATATGTATAACAAGGAAGGGAATGAACAAGCAAAAGAGAGATACACAAGTTTAACAAATCAGTTTATTTAGATTCAAACAAGTTGATAGAATTGCATATGTTTTTTATGAGATCTTACACAAGACAGTTCTTTGCTTATTAAGATAAATTAAATCATTTATTATTGATATAGTTATCTTAATAGGGAACATTTGAGTGAAACACCTAGGTTATAACTACAATCAACACTAGTTAGGTAGAGTCTAGGTTACGAATGGGTGTAACTCCTTATGGTGTAACTAACACACATTCCGCTACGAAGGAGCGTCTGCCTTAACAGAACGTCAATTTAAATGTGAATCGATCATTAATGTAAAGAAATGATTCGATACAGAACTCCACTCTAGCCTTATGGCTGTGGAACTTTAACCTACAAAGTATATAAAATTACAGATGACAATATCTAACAATAGAAAGTCCTAGTTTATGGAGTTACAAAGTTGGTAGTTAGATGAGCTAGCTAGAATGAGTTAATTCCATAGTGAATTATTAAATACAAAGATTACGCTCATAGAAGAGGAACCATAAGTTTACAAATATTTAATGGCGAGCTACCAGGAATCTAGGCTCTTGAGAGACTATGACCGGTCTATTCCTAATCAGTATTGCCTGGTCAATCAATAGTATATTTAACATTATAACCATGACTGGACACACTATATCTAGTGCTATCAGTTAAATATTAACAAATACAAACGGTGCTTGAAGGGCTCCGATCCAAATGAACTACCCCCGCGGGCCACTACTCTAGACTAGTAGCACACCCACAGGTTGATCACCGTAGGAAGGTACACCATTATAAATATAGAGACTGGTTTCAGTCAAAGACCCAACTAGGTCATGGAACAAAGCGATACATAATATGATTTCCACCATTTTATGTTTCTAAACATTAAGTTATCCGAAGCATGGCCATACAATATAGGGCGTCTGGGTATCGTCAAGTTATTTACGACTATGTTTTATGAACATAGGAAATTAGAGCAAAACTATAACATTCAAAACTATACCTTATAGGTACAAGAAAGAAGTCAGAAACTCTGACGTACAAAACTATGTCTTATGGAATTAGACACATAACGCAAGATCTCTATTATTCAAAACCATATTTTATGGGAATAGAAAAACAAGTCAGATACTCTTGACTTACAAAACTATATCTTATGGGCATAGAGACATAGAGCACGACGGCCCTAGCAAAGATTACTAATCCAAATACTCATAGTGACAGACGTTGCTACATCTGCGGTGAGGAGGAGAGACCGACGCCTCACACTTTGTGATCACCAATTGCTTAGTTCGATGACCATTGGTTCACGTCCAGGCTGTCCTCTGATGAATCGTTACAATAAAATACAAAGTTTGAAGTGAGGGATGGCTGTTTTACACAAGATGAACTAACGTATTAGGAAAGGACGTCCACCAGTAAAGGGGGCTGGGGGTGGGGGGTGAGTTTGCAGAATTGAACAGAAAGACAACTAGCGCTAGGAGATGGCACTGAGCATAAACAGAGAAGCGAATCATCATTACTGTTTAGATTTTCAAGCGTTCAACATATCCTTGTGTTGGACCTCCAGGAACAGTCAGCTGGGGCACTTTCCTCAAGTTTGGGCGTTTCCAGCAACATTATTTCACCGTGAGTATATCGGTCACACATTATTAGAACTTATTAGTTCTTGTAATTATAGTGTCAATCATATATATGGTATTTTGAGTGTACGTGCTAATGGGTTATTTAACACGTTACACCTGCATGTTCTTACTATTAATAGACTACCATTTTAAGTTTTCTATTTGAACTTAAAGTTTAAATATATTTCGTAAGTTTTTCTAGAATTTGAAGTAGATAGTTTTGGTGATCATATAGGACGTAAAACAAATTAATACCATATTCAATATAGAAAAACCATTGTTCACTAAATTTAAGACGTTAATCTCGCCATAAATGTGAACAATTAAAAAAAACCTCCTTTGTTACGCAATCGATTTCTTAGCATTTTAAATTAAAATCCCTTTATATTAGATATCATACAAACACCTTTTTAGCAACAACCATATTGAAACAGGAACAAAAAAACAACAGATTTAAAACCAATTTCCAAACATTGTTGAGCTATGATAAAAAAATGATTCTACCAAAGTTGTTAAAATGACCCACACATTTGGCAGATATCGTAGAACAAACATTCGGACAGATCAACAGACTAAATGCAAATTGGTCAAGATAACACAAGAGCTCGCTACTCTCTGTCAATACATATACAAAATAATGTTTCAGGAGACGAATGGGAAAGAGAGGGGCGAGAAAATTTGCTACCAAATACTAGATATAAACAAATATTAAGAGTTAAAAAAAGATCAGTTCTAATACATTTTCAGATTACTGAATACTGGTGGAAGAAGATGTAACTTATTAACTAAGTTTTTTTATAATATTAAATTGTAAACATTTTATATTGTCAATTTAAAATATTTCGATTGCAAATGTTCCATTTAAATAAATGGAATTTTTTCAAAACAAAAAGTTGGAAATTTTCCTAAACAAAAATTGTTCTATCTCACATATAAAATAATCTCAGATACATTCTTGCCTTCTATATTTTAAATTAGCCATATGAATCATCGCAGCTTCTAGAATTTCTTTACTGGTGCGTTATTTCAAAACTTATACTGTAAAGTTTGCTGACATGCACACATAAGGACCATACATATAATCTAATCTCGGGACTCATCCAATCTCTCAGTCTACGAATAACAAGTGATTCAGACCCTATCTACAATCTAGTCTTGGCAGCCAACCAATATACAGGCATAAGAAATCAACGTGTATTAATTTGTTTAAAGATGGCAACTACAAAACCCTTTTTTTAAGGTTCATTTTATCGTATTTTTACTGAACCAAATTTGAAATATTATGATACGTGTGATTAAACACATTCCTTAATAATACCGAATGGTTATCTATTGATATATAATATTAGTTTACACCCAGCATGGCATAAATATGAGTCAGCGGTCACGAGAGCTAAACTTCAAGATCGTCTTGTTTGGTTCAATGGGGACGAGGAGATTGACGTATGATTCCTATTCGCTTGCATCGAGGGTGATTATTCACTGAATAGTTTCCCACTCTCCCTCAGCGCCAACGTGTTTCATTTATTCTAAATTCAACCTTTTCTTCCTATCCAATTCATTTAATTAAATGCGGATGTTCCGCAGAGGTAGTAAGATGTCTAAATAATAAAACAAAATATTCTACAAGAGCCATCTAAAGGAGGGATGGAAGGGCACGAATGAAAAGGCCAGTGTTCTTGCAGTTTTTATGGAAAAACACTTTTTGACTAAAATAAACAAAATATTGCTCCAGTACATATATAGAGTTTAATTTTCTTCCCAAGTTGATATCAACAGTTCCTAAATATCTGTCATGAGCATAGCGGTATCAGATGATAAACTTTTTGAATTAAGAGAAAAGTTGTCATTTAATTCATGAACACCCTTGAAAAATATTCAATACATTTTGAGGACATTGTGTGGAGAATATTAAGTTCTATGTTTGTTTTGGAGAAATATATATATATATTTCTTTCCAATATATTGTTTTCAACATAAACTGCAAAAACATTGGCTTTTTCTCGCGTCCCTTTCCATCCAACTTTAATGTGACATTATATTTTCCCCACACATTTAAGCTCGTCTGTGACATTTATAGCTGCGCGCACATGAAATAAATATTTTCAAAGTTTTTAAAATACAAGTTTAATACCCTAGTTTCATAGTAAACATAAATAATAAAGAGATATCTAAGGCCTCTACTTTCTTTTTGTGTGTGTTTTTGAGCGTTTTTTTATTGTTGTCACGTGTGATTTACGACGTTTGAACATGCAATCTAGGAAGTAGTTACGTCGAGTTTATGAGCTGTTCCCTGGAATATATGAAGTATATCCACAGAGAAGAGGCTTCAAGATAATATAGTTGGTCCAGAAATAGGGTCAAAATATGCTTAACACGTGATAACTACTAATGGACCATTTTTTTTTAAAAAGAGAGCCACAAAGTCCATGTGGATAAAAAAAAAACAGTCCTTAAATACTTCCCGAAACATTTTCCAACAATTTAAATGGAACCAAAGCACTCGAGCTATACAAGTTTTGAAGTTTTATCTTAAGGTCTGATAAAAATTAAATCAAGTTAAGGTTCGCATTGTTTAAGCTTTTATGTAAAAAACATAGTTTGGCAAAAATAAATAAAACATTGTTTCATTATTCTTGCTTATATTATTTTAATTTTCCACAAATGGTTATCTTATCTTTTCTTTAATATCTGCGTAGTTTGAAAAGTACTTTTTTTTTTAAATTCTTTGGTCAAATATCATGGTGATCATTGAAACTAGGGCCTATTCTAGAATCTTTCAGAACATAATGTGAGGAAAATAAAACTATAATATATATTTATATAAAATATATGCACGTTTATAAAATAAATAATGATATATATACAATATACATCAAATATATAAATAATATATAGTATATATAATATATAAACAATATATAGTATATATAATATATAAACAATATATAGTATATATAATATATAAATAATATATAGTATATATAATATATAAATAATATATAGTATATATAATATATAAATAATATATAGTATATATAATATATATGAATATAAAATTATCCTTAGAAGCAATATTTAGTTTATTTTCCAAAGATTATATATATATTACTTTTTATCTGTAACAAAGCGATGTTTCACAAGAAACTTAAAATAAAGAAAAATAATATTCAATGCCCATGATATTTATTCAAGAACCGTTGAGATTACCAAATAGATCTACTGAGGCAATGTTTTATTTATTTTGACTACAAAATGTTTTTGTCATAAACATTGAAAAAAATAAAACAAAAAAAATTGTTAACTCGCGCTCCCTTACAGACAGCCTTAATTGAAGGAAAACATCCTAATTCTGCGGTAATGCTTATGGGATTAACAACGCTGAAGCATCAAAACCATTAGAACAACTCACAAGTATCTTAGAATGTTCTCTTGAGGCCCTATTAAAAATTGGATTTATTTGTTTTAGAATAAATATATATATGTTTATAAATATTTACTTTGATTTAAAATCTATGAAATTTTGGGGAAACATCCGTGAAGATGAGATATTTTTACGCTTTAATCAACTTTGAAATGATCAAACATAAAATCGAAGGTTTTTAATACTAGGAAGAGTATTTACAGGTTTATTAATTACTATACCTTTAACCTCCATTGTCGCGTGTGATATTTGGAAGTAGCCATACAATTCTTAAATAACATGGGATTTCAGGACGTCTGAAGCGTGCCTTAACTTTCCGATAGACACAACCTTTAAATCTATTATTCTAAGGGCATTAACACCAGAAATATTCTTAAGTGAGTTACAATGATGAAATAACAGCGATTCTAGTTCTTCTCACTCTCGGTATCTACAGTACCACAACGCTTGACCTTCGTCAATAAGGTTGGGGCTCTTCGATCAACCGCTAACCAAATATGTTAATGATACAATCCCAGAAAAACCAGACAAGACTATTTTGACGTTTAGTCCACCACCCCAACAAAGTCAGTAGCTTATTATAGTTATTATTATAATAGTTTGAGAATAAAATTTAATATATTACGTATACAATTTAGGGGTGATAAATTATAGTAGGCTCGCTATAGGAATAAGTTAATCTAACAGTTCATTGAACCGCTAGATTCAATTTAATTTATTTATATAGCAAGCCGTGTGTTCCGCTGCAGTTACTATTTACAGATGGTGTCAGTTACTTTGACAGCTGTTAGATAAATACGGTTACCTTTCGCAAATGTTGGTATTTACTACATTTATCATAATCTTCTAAAATGTTCTACTTATTGGAACCACCTATAATCTAATGTGAGTCCACACGCACACTATTTTAACATATCTACTATTTATATATAATATATTATTTAAATGCCTGCAATGATTAGCGGGTGGCCTAAGACGTTAAATAAACCTAATATAGTCTAGTTTGTTACTAATGAAGACCGTGTTCAAATTTCAGCTGAATGCAATAAATATGTTTTTCTTATTTGCTTATTCCATTTTCAATCCACGCTATTGTGGATACATTATTCTTATATGTTACTTCTTTATTTCTTTGCTTTAGCTTTTATCTTTATCCTACCTTTATCTATTGGTACGCCATTTTAGTGACAGTGTGCCACTTTCAATATTTCTGGAAATACTTTGTTAAACATAGTAAAATAGGTATCTACGAGCAGAAATATTAAAAATACATTTATCTACCATAAAAATCCCGAACATCTCGATTTAACAAAAAAAAAGTATTACACTTTACAAAGCTTTATTAATATTTCATTTAGTCAAAGAGTAGGATGATAATATTCAACGTTGCTTCATAAACAGTATCATATTATACCAATTCGCTCTTCCACATTTAAGTTATTTTCAAATTTTAAAAAACAAGCTAGCTATGAAGTTCACTTTAAATAATCCTTAGATCAATAGTACTGTACCCCCATGAAATACTAATTGATATTAAAATGAATCTCTCTATATTATAAACTGTCAATATAAGCCTACGCACTGTCATACAAAAATAAAAGAAACTTAATCTAATATTATAATCTAAAAATTGTATAAACTCTAAGAGATGGAATAATAAAAATATGATTATTAGAATAAAATCCAAACAATGTTTGAGGAGTGAAAGTTAATTTTATACTTGTGCTGGTCTATCTTAGAACGTGATGCTACCGTATTCAAACGTGACATCACCGTTTTAGAACGTGGTGCCAAATCTTCAGTACGTGACACCACAACCTTAGAACGTGAGTCCACAGACCTTGGATCGTGACACTACAGTCATAAAACGTGACGCTACAGTCTCATTAGAATATGAAGATTAAGTTTTAGAGCGTGACGCTACAGTCAGAGAACGTGGCGCTACAGTCTTAATACCATGACGCTGCAATATTAGAACGTGACTATACAGTCTTAAGAGCATGACACTGCAATATTATAGCACGATGCTGCAGTATTAGAGCGTGATGCTACAGTCATTGAACGTGACTCTGAGTATGATACTGCAATTTTAGAGCGTGATGCTACAGTCATTGAACGTGACTCTGAGTATGACACTGCAATATTAGAGCGTGATGCTACAGTCATAGAACGTGACGACACAGTCATAGAACGTGACGCTACAGTCTTAAGAGCATGACACTGCAGTCTTAGAGCGTGATGTTGCAGAATTAAAGCGTGACGCTAAAGTCATAGAACTTGAAACTACAATCTTAAGATCATGACGCTACAGTATTATGAGTATGACGCTGCAGTCTTAAAGCGTGATGCTGCAGTATTATAACGTGACGCTACAGTCATAGAACGTGTCACTACAGTCTTAAGAGCATGACGTTGCAGTATTATAGCGTGACGCTACAGTCATAGAACGTGACGCTACAGTCATAGAACGTGTCACTACAGTCTTAAGAGCATGACGTTGCAGTATTATAGCGTGACGCTACAGTCATAGAACGTGATGGTACATAACTTGCCTTGAGTTTGGAACCTATGGATAAAAGAACAAATAATGAAGAGAAGAAAGGCTGATTTATTCTCAACGTGTACTCAAACTAAAGCATCACACGGAGGAACGTGATGGAACTCGCAGAGAAAGACTTAATTATAGTGGAACGGTACCTTAGCAATAATATACGAGTATATTTGTATCACCACATCCGACCTGCTATATAATAAAAAATTATATTTATATTACATTTAGTTTATTATATCACTGGCAAATAGTGTTTCTTTTACATCCATTCCAGCTCATTGTCTGGGTCTCTTTTTAATTCAAGCCATATACTTTCCACTACCGCCTGGCTAGGCTTGTCGTAAGTTCATATGTACTATAATCTAACTTAATACCAGGACAGGCACAACATCCAGTCCCCTGCCGTTAATTCATCATCGTGTAGGGGTAGACCCTCTTTTCACCAACTATACACTTTTCAGCCATGGTGGGAATCGGACCCGATACCCTTAGATCAGTAGACAGACACATTACCGACTGAATTAAGGTTTCGGATTGGCAAATGGTGTTCAAAACTTTTATGTATTCCTACTGATGTTCACAGGATATAAGGCATCAGGCTCAGAATATAGTAGACTTCCCGTGACGAGGTCAAGGTTTGAATCTCGGCTGGGAACACTGGTAGGTGGTTGGCTATGCACATGTTATTAAAACACTTTGACCTTCATATCTTATTTTCACGATAATGTGGGTGCACTTTCTCCAAGTTACGCTTCTATTCCTTTCCCCTTAGACAAAACTGTGCATAACAAAGTAATTAAAAACCTCTTTAGTGTGAGATTACAGTACAGGTGAGTCAAAAGTCTACAGACCTTTTACTCCTAATGTTTCCAAACATAATATGTTTTCTTTCAGGTAGAAATTAGTTAACCTCAGCTGGGTTTGAATCCAAGATCATCATATTGGGAGGCGAGCAGTTTATCCCAAAATATCGAGGCTGTCGAATTATATCGAATAAATAATAACAGTGGCAGCTCGTGTATAGACACTGCGGAACTGCAGTGACCCCTATTTACACTTGATATTATCGATAAAATTTAATGAGTCATTTTTTCTTTAATTCTTTCTTAATTCCTTTAGTACAATATATATTCCTTATTTTTAATGTCAGTACTTCAGTAGCCATCCGCCAGTTTATGAAAAAGATAAAAAAATCTTTGTAGGGAACTATGTGCTTAACAGTGCCAGCGACGTGGTGTTTGACTATTGTGAGCATGCGCACATAGGAGGAAGGTGAGGAGGAAGGTGGGACTGCCTGGTAGAGAGAGCACTGTTGCTCTCGCAGTGCCACCTCTGGCGTGTTGGTGGAAGGAAGTTTTTTTTACTCAGCGTGTGTTGTGCTTAAAAACCATGTACCATATTCTTGAATGTGATAAAGTGTACAAGAGTGTAGAATTAGATTATTATTCTGCTCCCAGCTATTCTATTTGATTATTTTTTAATGTTCTTTTATTTAACAGAAAGGCTAAATGCATTTGCAGTACTTTCAATGGAGAAAAATTTCCTAAGTTGTCATCCAAAGATCCAGAGGAAATTATTTAAATTTTGCGCAAATTAAAAGAAGAAGAGAAGATTTCATTTTTAAATGAATAGATCAAGCTTGAACTATAACAATTTACGTTAAAGTAAGTAAACAAAATATTTTTTTTTGTTAAGATTTTATCAAGTTCTTGAATAAATTTTCTTTTTATACATGTTTTTTTCCTTTTACACAATTTTAAAACAAAGGCTAAAATTTTCTGTAGCAGCACTCCCACTATTTTTAGTTACGAGCCGCCACTGAAAAATAATAACCATAATAGTATATTCCATCACGTACTACTACCCGTTCATCTTATACACATTCTATAATTTAGAAGAAGTATACCTGCATTTTAATATAGGGAGATTGGGAAAATATCTAAGGAAAAACACCCTTCGTACATCAGGCCTGTATTACAATACAATCTTAGCATCACCAGCAAATTATATTAGATGACCCTGACGTGTTAGTCCACGTGACCACTGGTGCGGGATTTTCTTTGTTCATTTCTGAGATTGTATATTTATTTACCGTTTATTTACTATTCTGTATAAGAATATGTTTTGACAAAGAGAAAAGGAGCCAAAGGGGGGAAATCCCGTAAGCCAAACATTGTGTGTACTGTAAGTAAACATCAGATTCATTTTGGAGTTGAATCACCACCACTTTATATCACGGAATGTTATTGAAAGTTATTTCTAATATTGAACTAAATAGAATAATGACCTCACATCTATAACCACAACTAGAAAATAAAGTGGGATTCAATTGCTTTCTCACAATGATCTTTACAAATCGGGACATATGAACTATTCTTAAAGAAAATTGAAATAAAGTAATTTGTAAGTTTAACGATATTTTTTGTTCACAGTAATAATAGAGCTTTACTAGCCTAGCCTCCCCAAAAGCGTACAAACGTACGTACTAAATGCCATTCTCGTAAAATCCGGCTTAGCTGTTTGTTATATGGAGGTCAAGTTTCGATTCACGGCCAGATGTATTGAGAGTGATTTTTCCTAAAGAGTTTCCAACTCTCTCATAATATGAGGGTGTATCTACTATTAATTGTATCTCTTTCTGATATCTACTCCATTAGTGTATTTATGCAAATAGCACAGATAGATAGAAAGATAAACAAAAAAGGATACTATGATTAGCGACCAAATAATAACATCCACACCGATGGGTATGTGAATAAAATCGTCTCACTTTGCCTAATTATAGGGGGCCGTGGTTAGAATTCAATCTGGGTATACAGAGATAGATATTATCTCAATTTCATATCCTTACTCCATGAGAATATAGGAATACTTCTTCTAAACTGTATCTCATTCGTGCCTAGCCCATTAGTTTGAATATGCTGATAGCTCGGATGGGCTGTAAGGTGCTGCCAAATATATATATTCACATTATAGATATGTATTTTACATAATTAAGATAATTTAATTTTAAGCGCCATAAAATATTCTTATACCTTTTTAAACCTTGATTTCTATCCCATTTTAGTAAATTTTATGTGTCAGGAGCCATATTAAGATTTGGTTGGAAAATCATTTTAAGATAATTAAAAAACAAATAATTTTATGGTCAACATTGATTAATTTTACTCGACTGCTAATAGGTCTAGTATAAAACAAGTTGAATTTTTTATCAAAGAAAAGTGACAGTTGCAGATTACATAACCTTATGTACACATTTGTGAAAACTGCTTTAGTAACTTGTATAATTATCTAAAAAGTATATTTCCTATAAAAATCGAACTGTACCTTTGTGTGTTAAACACATAATACTGTATTACGTACTATACCTTGATTTTCTTATGAATGAACCTTAGAATCCGCTTTTAAAAATACTTTTTTTCTATCTACACTGATAACATTATTTGTGTTATTTTATAGCTATTATTATTATTATTATTATTATTATTATTATTATTATTACAATTGTTATGTTCTTTTTCTTACGACAGGTTCATTCCTTTTGTCAGTGAACTTACACCGCCTATGCGCCCCGTGCTTTGCCTCCTCCAACTCTCAGAATTTTCTCCTTTCCATCAAGTCATCCAATATTTGAATCCTCCTTACAAAGTTCCTCTTTCCTTCAACCATGCTTTCTATTAGGCCTGTGTCGTGCAGAAGACATTTCCTCTTTAGGATGTGTTCAATCCAGTTTGCTTTGTACCGAAGAATCATATCCAAAATGGATCTCTTCCCATCCACTCTTCTTCTTCATTTGTCTCTCTGTCTGTCCACCTGATCTTCTCAAGTCTTCTTCTGCACCAAATTTCAAAGTTCTCCAAGTATTGGGTTTATATCTAGCTGAGAGTCCAAGTTTCTGCTCTATACAGTACTATGCTCCAAATGTAGCATTTCATCAGTTTCGTTCTCAGCTACAAACTTAACTTACTGGTCAGCAGTAAACTCTTCTTGTTGAAAGTTTCCTTGGCCATGGCGATCCTCGACCTAATTTCCTTTGTGAAATAGGCATTTCCTGTAAGTATAATTCCCAGGTATTAATATTATTTATCAAAAAATATACCTGCGGATCATATGGCTTGACGTATGATTAAGTGAATGTAGATTTAGTAGCTTTTCATGGCTGTCAAATATATCAATTATCAATAAAATTGGGGTATTCAATTAGCTTAGTAGCCTACACTCGTGATGTATTTATGAATCAACAAGTCACACAGAGTGACCGCTCGATATTACATCTCAACACAATCAACCTGAATGGGCAATAATACACACATATATTTAAGGAGGGGTAGATTGTTCATATTAGATGCGCAGTAACTCAGACGGGAGAACAATATTGGAAACACCGACTATGGTCAAGGAGTCATTCATTACGTTTCTATTGGCAGACTGAAGATTGGGTCATCTAATGGACAACGATGGTATATAAATGTACCTCTATTTAGTCTAGGGGGAAAACTTATATCTACAAGCTACATTTAAAACCAAATTTAACGCGAATTTTATTATTATTAATGCGTCTTATTATCCATAGCATCAGCTCACAATAAAACCATACTGACCAATCAGCCACTGTTTGTTGGCAAATATAATGCCAGTATTTATGGATAAAGTTTGTCGTGTGGTCAGCACAACGTACTTTATAGTCGTTAATCTCAGTTTTCTAGACCACGCATATAGTAAATTACCCCAATATTTTAGGAATGAGGAAGGTTGAATTTGGAGGAATTATATCTGCATTTGTGTGGAGGGAGAGATGAAAATAATTTTAAATAAAGTACTTATGTATACTCGCTTGGGATTCAAAACGCTGATCTTACCATCATCGGAGGCTTAGTTTATTACGAGAGTGCCGCCTTTAGCTATTCAACCACAGACGTGGCTCACTAATTATTAAAAACCCAAATATTGTTAAATATTTTCATTATTGTAATTGAAAAACACAATGCCGTAGTCAGGGGAGAGCTTCTAGAGGTGTTTAATATTTATAATCTTTCCTAGCCTTCGGCCGTTAGGGGGTTATACTGCCCTAAAAAATTACTCCTAAAGCTGTTTATCATTTATATTTTTTTCTAGTCACAGGAAAATGTGAGATGTCCCCCCTAAGACCTCCCCCCTGCATGAAATTTCTGAAAAACAAGATAAATTAATATTTTTGGCTACTCAATAAAATAAGTTGTTACCATCCACTCTAATACTTCCTAACCTCGGCCACACTAAAATAAAAGGAAAGTGGGGGTAAGTTATAAAAAGTTAAAAATAAGAAAGACATCAGCAACAATTTGGTAACAATATGTTGTTTTATTTAATGTAATAACAATTTAAACAATAATTTACATGGCCTCAAAAATCCATCAGTGGTTGTGTTGAAAATCATATTAAACAAATGCGCAGTACTATCATGCGAATGTTTACAAACATGAAAAACATAAAACATGTTCTTAAGTCAACTAGGTCAGACTGGAAGAGAGAAACCACTCGATCCAACAACACAATGTCAGTTTCACAACAGTGAATATTGACAAAACAACCTAAAGTGTTGACTATCCGAGCAAATTACTTTATAAATGTCCAGTCAGATATTTATTTATTGACTACAAAAATAGAAGAGCCTAGTGGGCATCTTTGAAATTGGTACGAAAGTTCTCTGCTATGCTACAATGAATACAGAAAAAAAAGGAATTTAAATTTAATATCGTATGGATATTTCGGGGAACACAAGAGTTTGGCTTACAGACCATAGGTCAAACTCCCGTGGCACTATTAAATGTTGACCAAACTACGGATGCTAACATGATTCCTACTTGTTCATAAAAAATATATAACATATAAAAGGAGTTTAGATAAACCACAATTTAATTCAATTAAATAATTTCGATGTTATTTAAAGTCCAAATCAATCCATGAGAAAATTTTTACGTTACTTCATCAAACATTTAAAAATAAGAAAACATCGTCAAAAGGTGAGCTTACATTACCAGCTAAATTCAGTGAATTCAAATATAATACTTCTAGCAAAAATTAGTTAAAAAATATGGCAATCTGATATATTCAGTGACCTCACAGACACTAGCGCCCAAATGGCGGAAAAAATAATTAGGTGTATCATTACAAAATTTAGTATTATAAACAATATTAATTTTAACGAATAGTTTACGTTTCCTATACAGGTTTATTCCAATAAATACTTTACTTTAATTTCAAAATTGAACAAGCCATAGTTCAAGTCTATTAAAATAATATCGATGAAATAAATGTATAGAGAATACGAAAACATCCTGAAAATGTCCAAGTCCAGGACCAGACTTATTCTGACGTTATCTAATACAATATTTTAGGACATGACTGCTCCTGAAGGCGTCCAATTTAATAGTCTTAAAGTCTTCAGAATCACCGGGCTTAAATAGTGTTTCTCTTCGCCTAGGGTTGAAAATGGGACGTACCATCGGCCACTTCGATGGATGAAAATCAGCACGTACACCATCGATCCAACTTGGATTGGCTGGCCCTCTTCATTACGTCCGCCAGTGGTGACAAAATATCTTTTTGACCAGAGCACCAGCGATGTACACACATCCCGCGCTATCTTGGTGGTAGATTCCGTCTTGCCCGCAGGGTGGCAGGATAGTCGTAATTCCGGTACTGTTGTGATTGTTATTACTGAGTACCCTCGGAATCACTGACTCGTATGCTTGGCACATCAGATGCAGTTACACCCTGGCTCGTTTGTCCCACTCTTCAATTTATGACGCGGCGAGTATAGTCCAGTCTTCAACTTCTTCAGTCTTCTAACTAGAAGATACAAAGGTTAAGTACATGAATATTTTTTTTTATTGCAGGGAACTTATTCTTGTTTGATATGGATTAGTATTGTAGACGGATTCTACA
Source organism: Timema californicum (assembly GCA_902141385.1). Classification (NCBI taxonomy): domain Eukaryota; kingdom Metazoa; phylum Arthropoda; class Insecta; order Phasmatodea; family Timematidae; genus Timema; species Timema californicum. Next base: position 60,235 of record CABFOW010002157.1, read on the forward strand.
TTGGACTACAATAGATAAGCTTTTTCCCACCCCTAACCCACTGAGAGTCTAATTCAGCCCGCCAGGGCGTCAATGTTGTTCTCTGTGAAGTTTGTTATCTGTTTCTATGTCGTGTGTGTTGTCGAGAGCCCCTCGGGGCTGGTGTCAACTGTCTGTCCTATATGTTTCTAAGTGTTTTATTCATGTTGTATCTATATATGTTAAATTTAAGAAATAAACCATACAAACAAACAAACAAACAATAGAGAAGCTTGCTATTGCAGGAATTTTATTAAAATTTTAGTTTCATACGTAGTGGGTAGTATTATTTGAGGATTAGTATGGGGGTGGTATGATGTAACATCAGCAAATGTTACAAAGCCAATTACTAAACACTATAACAATGTCAGTCAATGTTTTTTCTTCATACAGCTAGGAGTCAGCATTTAATGTTAGTCACATGTGAAGAAGACAAAACTCAGTCCATCCGGTTCCTCTTTCGATCGATGTACCACTATAAATAATCACAAAATGGTAATAAGAGTCTAGTCAAAATACTTGCAGGGATTAAACACCCAAATTTTCTTAAGAATTTACTGTACATATTTGCCTACTAGAAAAAGATGCTATATCTATTTTCGCGTATTCATTCGTCAATTATTATGATCTTCAGATGTTACTTTTGATAGATATTATCAATAATAATGAAATAATATTAATAATATAATACAATGTTATCAATTTTGGCTGTATAAATTATATTTGTATCTTAAATGGGCCTCAAATTTCCAGAAAAGTAAGAAAACCAAGGTGTTGGTAATACACAAAATGAACACTTCTCTTATTCGCACCGGTAGTTGCATGGTCTAACACGTCACACTTGTGTTGGACTGGGTTGTTGGTGATGAGTTCAAATTACGGTGGAATGAACTGTGAATGGTTTCGCCTGAAGGATTTCCCACTTTATTTTTACGCAAGTGTGAGTACATTTACTCTATATTCTCCCTTTATTATACCTATTCCATTAGCCTGAACAATTACCAAAACTGGTGATAATAAACCATCACCCTTCCATTCCAAACAGAGTGGGATAATTAGGTAAATATATATGATTCTGGTTTAAAAACAATATTTGACATTGATACACATGAATAAAACTACTTTCATATATAAGTCTTAGGGTAAAGCGCTCAACTCAGGACCCGATAACCGTGAGTTCAAACCCAAATGGGTTTGCTGAAATTTTCTTGAGTGATAAACACCCATAGCACAACTTCCTTCGTAAGGAAAGTAAATACATCTGTCCCATGTCAACTGTGGCATGATAAATAACCCTGGAAGTTATGTGAAAATACTTCTCCCCGCAAAATGTGTAGGTTCTTTCTCACTTGATCTTAAAGATTCTCATTAGTTGATATAATCAGTCGGTTCAGAAAGTACACGTTTAATACCGCAAATAAATAAATAAATAATACTTTTATATTTTTCAAGTAATGTGATATTTGTCATTTTGGATGGATACTATCAAGCAACAAGACCTATAAAATAACATAAACAATATTGTAAGAGGCTATCAAGGTTAGCTACCACAAAAAAGAGTGTTTTTTTTTCTAAGTGCTCTACCGGAATCCTACTAAAATTGACAACTACTATTTAAGATAATAGTGAGTAAAATCTGATAATATTTAGCTGTTACTTTTTCCCAGATTGTATTAATGCCAATGTGATCCAGTCTGCAAATCATCATGCATAACATAAAACTATACACGCATAAACCGAGGCCATTGAACTCATTAATTGAAGATAATTTTGATCGGTGGCTGGATGGGTGGTTTCCAGAAACGGATTGGACGTCGGGGCTCAATTGAAGGCTCCCACGAGCCCATGAATTCTCACCGCCAGACTATTATCTTTGGGACATTTAGAAAATCAAGTGTCCAAGCATTCCATACAATACTTGACTCAATTTTATACATTTATTCTTTAGGATTTCAGCAGGAAATCATGCGAGAACGTTAAATTAAGTCTTCAAGTCTGCATTGACCAGAATGGTACTCAAATTGTGGAAAATCTATAAATGGAATATTTTCTAATATGTCACATGTTTAATAGTAATAATGTTTACATCCACTACTGTTTCCAGCCTGTGGCTTAGGTCAGTTTTTTATTCAATATATATTCTCCACTACCGGCTTGCTAGGCCTGTCGTAGCGTCATATGCATTATAGTCTAACTTAAGACTAAGACAACCACAACATCCAGTCCCCGGCCGTTAATTCATCACTATGAAAGAGTAAACCCACATTTAAACAATGATACATTTTTTGGCCATGCTGTGAATCAAGCCCGGGACCCTTAGTTCAGTAGACAAACACGCTACAGAATGAGTTAAGTTGTTTGATTAATGGTAGTTATAGAAGAAACAATTAAGTTTATGTTCATTTTTCAGTCCTCATCAAACATTTGGCTCTCATTTCGTGACCACCTTTTAAAATGTGTTTTTGACGACAGTAGCGAAGCTGGCAAAGGTGTCAGTCTCGTAAGTTGGGCTTACTGGCAACTAGGAGGTTCAGAACAAGGACAAAGGCTAAACATCAACAGTCTAGGAGTAAAACGTATATTAAAATAAGTGGTTACTTTGCAATCATACATACTATCTCATTAAGTCCAAAATAACTAGAAACAACATTTAATACATCTATTATCAGTGAACTGCACAAAAATTAGATTTCATCATAAAAGATTAACAAATTATTCAGCTATAGCCCTATGTATTTTAAACAAAATTGTTAAAATAATTTTTTTAAGCTCATTTTAAAAATAAAAGTGCTAGTTATAAAATATCCAAATTATTATTTTGTTTTTGAAAATAAACATAAATTATATGATGTATCATGTTAAATACTAACTATACACCCATTTTTAACAAAATCGTTAACGCTATTCTCGCCAAATTTTGAATTTTCAAAAACTAGTTATCAGTATACCCCAATTTTCTCCAAAAAAAATAAGTGCACTGTTACCGGCTTTAAACTGTTCAGGTAAAAAAAAAAGATTTTGCACACTCGGTTGGGATTTGAATCACGAGAAGTTCTTCTGAAACTAGTCTTTATTTATCCCCGTGCCTTGGAAAGGTGGAGGTTATGTAGTTAGTTTCACTAAATATCATGATCTTCAAAAAAGATTCTCCTGTAATAAACACTTTATAAAATAACAAATAAATAATTGTAATGTTTAATTATTTTATCTTTTTGTCAAAGTAAAATAATTTTAGAAAATGGTCTTTGTACAATACATACATTATGCATTAAACTTCCTTAGTCACTTTCCATGTAACCTGCTTGTGCCTGTGGTCATAATTGAGTCATCGATTATAGCGTGGTTGTCTTTAAGAGCCGGTAGGACCCCTACCCCACAGACTCATGTTATAGCCTGAGATCAATGAATACGTAAAACACTCCCCAGATTTTAATTTGGAAGAAAATTTCCAAAGTCGTTTAAGGGAAATTAACAATCTCTAAACTAGCATGATCTATTAGAAAACTACTCTTTATTTAAGAACAATCATTAAAATCTGACCTGCTTTAGTAGCCACTTGATCTGAGTGATGGGCAAACTTTTCGGAGATTGGGCTAAAATAAAAATTAAAAACGTCAGGCAGGCTAACATAGTTTATTACATAGTTTCAATGGTATAGTTTACAAAACTATTGAACGATTAATTCCTCTTAATTATTTTTAAATGGAGCTATATACAATATATTTGTATTCTAATACAATGTGAGTTTTCTGCTTTATTGAACAAATACTTAAATAAAACAGATTTACTCTACTTTAATGAAGGAGTGTGTAATGGGTGGAACTGTGACTCTTATAAATGTTGTTCATAGTCTGGTTCCAACTAGGACGACGTGACTCTCATAAGTGAAGATAAATTACCAACTGTCATTCTATTTCTAGCACTTCTTTTTCGAAGGTTCATGATAGAAAACACTTTATCACCTGTGTGTGACGATGAAAACGTGGCGATAACCTTCTGGACATGAGATATCAGATTTAGGAGACTTGATTTCGAAAAGAACTTGTAAAACTCAAGTTTTGAGACGTTGATAAACAACTGCTTATTTTTGTGTGCAATATTGTAATTCTATTAATTTAAGTTGAGTTTCGTGGATGATTTGGTATTATTTAATCTAGGGACACTGCCACTAAGCTATCTGCACCTTTTATGGGGATACTAGCTTTAAAATTCAATTTAAATGTTTTGATTTAAAGAAAACTTTTCCCACACGCTCCCCTCTAAAAATTGCGGGATATTTTCTTTTAAATTCTAACATACTCGTTCATACACCATGCAAAGATACTGAACACTCGGAAGGCTAGTGAGACGTGGTAACCGGAATTTAAGTAGTTTATAAATAGACTTTGAAAATTGTATTAAACCTACTCGTTTTTGTGCTCTGCGTCTTACTTTACTGTCTGTACGATCAGAGTGTCCAGAAAAAGGAGGATGAGGGTAGAATTTAGAGGAAACGTACTTGCTTTTTCGTTGAGAATGCGATGGGAAAGCATTTATGGATAAACATCTTGGTACATCTGGCGGTCGTAACCTAAACCCCGAACTTCCTTTCACCGGAAAACCAAACTAGAAGCTAGTTATGCTTTAATATACCCCGTTGCAGACCAAACTAAATTGAAAGAATGAAGGTGTTTGACACCTCCTGTGATAGGTTGAGAATGTGATTTTTGTATGTGGTATTTCACGCTAACCTCTTTCTCCGAGGATATCTTTATCATCTATAACCCTTAAATTAAAGCGTTTATAGCTATTGTGTTTGAGTCGTATAATCCGAACGGGTAATTAAACGCAGTGCTAAAAATACATATTATGTATAAATAGTGTTTGAAATACAAATTAGAACACACGAACTCATATTTAACGTTTCTTTTTAACAATATATACGAAATATGTAACACTGAAAGAAAAGTAATGTAGATCTTAGTGTATGTTTGTGGTTTATTTTCATACCCCTCCCACCCCAACCCAGGGCGTATTATATTAGGGCTACATAGTTTGTTATGACTTGCGTTTAGAAGGGTATTGTCAGGCACGTAGCCAGGATATCATTTTAGGGGTTGATATCCAATGCTATGCTACCCTCACCTTGACTTTATGTTAACTCCATTATTTTTTACTTTGGTTAAAGTTTTTAGAAATTTTAAATGAAAAGTTTTTGCGGTGTCAATAAATTCATATTGGACATAATCCCTTTTGGTATTGTACTGTCTCCCTGACGACTACCTACCTCTTTTTCTTTGATATATGGTAAAAAGAAAGAAGGAATTAATTCTCACTGAAATAGAACTGCCCTCAAATAGATATGTGAGAAATTTCAATAACCAAAATTAATGACCACGATAAACTCCAGATAGTTTATTATTAACAATATATTACACATTTTAACAATAATTATAACCACGATAGACTCTAAATAGTGCATCCTTAAAAATAAATGAAATTTCCCAATAACAACAATTCATTACAACGATAGCGTAAAAGAATTAAGATAAAACAAAAAATAACAATGCCCCTTATCTTTTTAAAACTAACATAATATACCAAAGGAATATATTATAAATAAGATCCTTTTCTTCCCACCCCAGTAGCATCACAGTTACTCTACAAGGAACAATATTTATAATAGGTGAGTTACCAAACATAAACTTTTTGCCATCCTTTCTTAGAGAAATTAATTTTCCAGAATACATAAGTCGAAAAATTAGGTTAAAAATAAAACAATAAAACTAATCGAGTTCATCTTACCACACAAAAGAAAGTAATTACATGAATAACTTACTCTCCACCACCATGCTAGAGATCACAAAAGGGCAGAAAACTACATTGCATCTCTAAATAAAAAGATAAGAGAAGGAACCGATAACAAACTCAAACACCTCCAATGGCATTAGTGTAGCGTCTGTCCCGGCAAAAGGTCCACACACTGTATCAAACCGCCAAAAGGCGGCAAACCGTTAATGTTAGAAACCTAATTCTAAAAAATAAATTGAAATAATTACTTTTGAACATAGAAATACTAATAGAATATTTTATATCGCTTATAATGAAAACAAAGGGAAATAAGTACGTGAATTAATAATGTTATAAAGAATAGTTCCGAAGTTACCAACGTCAGTGTCACCATCTGTCGATCTCGCTAAACACTCAACCCAGTTCCCCCTCCCCCCCCTCCTCTGTGTAATGGATGACATTGCACTGCAGAAGTCTGTACTGCTCGATCTCCACACCAAATCACAACAATTCAATATAATTGACTTAGTCCTAAAGGAAGTTGAAAGCTAGTTCTGTGCTCACCACACAGTTAAAACATAAATAAATATATAATATTAAAAATAAAAAGCGCTCAGCATAGTATGTCAGATTGTTTCTTGACTTTCCACTTCTCACCCCACAAGAGGTATTCAGCCTCAACAGCTACCTGAAAAGTTGTCCCATCATAGTAGAGGATTAGCCTTTTTGATTTAGTTAACATGACTTTCATTTGTGGGTTTGGGTAGCTAAACTTCTATTACTGAAAAAAAAATCTTATTTTGACAAAATTGTTGCTGAAAAGTAACAATAAATCCGTCTACACAAGGCAGGAAGATGGATCTGAAAAATAATCTTCAATAGAATCGTAGGAGGGCTATCCCTTTAATTTGCCTTAGCTTGCCAGTATTGGGCGATTGTTGTTGTTGACCCATTAGATTGATTAGTTAGGCCACTGAGCGTGTATAAGATACAAGCAAGAGATCATACTTAATTTTTTATTACATTATTTTATATTTCGTTAAACTTCGGGGGTTGTCCGAATCCCACTGACACTCCCCCCTGCTACGGGCCTGGTATCGTTAGTCCCACATTACAGGCAGGTCACGAATTGCTTCTTGGGAATTATAAACAAGGCGTGTTGATGTACTAACTCAGCCCCGGTTGTTATTTAGGATGGATGTAAATGGGTTTCTTCAATCTGAGCGTAAAACAGCAAGTGATGGATTGTAAGACATAGCTAAATGTTTGACTAATATAATCTACCTTATATTCTAAAAATTGAAAACTGACACCTGGACACAGGAATCTAACCCCGGACCTTTGGTTAGTACGCCACTGCTCTGAATCCTGGATAACTCAGTGGTTAGAGCAGCAAAGCCAAAGATCCCAGGTTAGATTCTCGTGTCCAGATGTCATTTTTCAATTTTCAGAATATTATATCTGTGAGTAGTGATCCTTCACTAAATGCATACATAATAGCTTCGTCTATTTGATTCTTAATAATCTACCTTAGCCTAATTTAGTCTAATACAACCTAACCTAAGTTAACCCAACCTAAACTTGCCTAACCTAATATAAGACAAACAGATTGGTGTGGCCGAATTCATATTTACTCACAGGATTATAATATGGTATAGTCGTCCTGGCCATTGAACGTGGCTCAACTAAGTTATGATGATAATCCCACTGTTCATTTGATCGTGACCCAACTAAGCTATGAAATTATGGGCAAAGGAGTAATGGGGCCCAGCCAGCCTATCTTACGCCCCCCATCCACCCCTTTCTGAGGTGTATGCAAACAAAAGTTTCCTTAGAAGATCTGAAGACTTCTCTATAATATGTCTACAATGTTTATCCGTTGAAGTTAACCATGCAAGGATACACATATGATATATACTACAATGTAAATGTACTTTATTAAATATTAACAAAAATAAAGTGCTTTCTTTCTTTTGTTTTATTATTTAACAATAACAGCCCGTGATTTCAGACAACAATTTTTATTTTCTCTCTATCTTAGAGGTAGAGAAAGTATGGTGATCGTCAAAAAAATCGAGCTCGAGATTTTGATGAATCTGGACGTTTCATGACTCCCTGAATCCGAAAAAGTGGTTTTTGAATTTCCGTCTGTCTGTCTATCTGTCTGTCTGTACCTCCAAATAGAGCCTACACTATTTTACCGATTGAGCTAAAACTTGATATCTAGGGTTTTCATAGGGTTGCCTCGAGGGATTTTTGGAATTGGATATCTACCCCTAAAATCAAGGGTAGTTTACTGAAGGGCAAAAAGAGAAAAATTCGATTTTCTCAAAATCGGCCCTAACAATTTTGATTAAATTTCATTTATAAACATTAATAAATATTCCAAACAAAATGGCTACTCTCAATATTTCGGCAAAATGGCTTTAAGGGCTCTTGTCTGATGCGTAAATTAACATTTTCTATAGTATCTGCGAAACTATTTGAGATATGAAATTACTTAGCATTACAAATATATATATATATTTATAATACAAATATTTCAAACGAAACATATTTTTATAAAATCAATAACTTTCAATCTATACGCAATTATATATATTTTTTAACTTTTTGAACATTAAAGTTTATGTATTGTGACCGTAAAAAAAACCAACCTGTAATGTTTATGTATATCGACGTCTCATGAACCCCCAAACCCTAAAAAATAGTATTTGCAATGCCGTCTGTCTGTGTGTATAATAAAACTTAAAATTAAGAGTAGTTTTATAAGAGGCGAAAATAGAAAAAATAGGTTTTCTCAAAATCTGTTCCAAAAATTTTGATTAAAACTCGTATCCAGGCGTTAATTAAGATTATAAATAAACTGGCTATTTTCATTTCCCTATGAAAATGATTTTTAGGGTACTTTACAGAAGCGTTAATTTCCGTATATCCACAACTATTTGAGATACTAAACAACTTATCATTGCAAAATTGTAGTACTATTAGAAATAAAAAACTTTTATTTGACATATATTTTTTATAAAAGCATCAGTTTCTGAGATATTTCTAAATATATTAATACAATTTTGTGAGCTTTAGTTGTAAACATATACTACTTAAGTCTTAACGCAATAATTCTCCAATGCCATAGAGTAATTAAATATAAGTAAGTATCTAAAAAAAGTATGTTATTTTTCCTTAAACCTCTTAGGAGAAATGTTTGTACAGCAATGATCTATCTCCATTTTAGACTCAATGGTCAATATTTACATTTTTTATTGGTCAAAATGTATAAATGGATAATTAAATATCAATGCGATGACTTGAAGATGTGCAACACCTAATAAAATATTAAAATTTTAACCGGAAATCGAAATTTTAATACGAAGTGTTGACTCTTGTGGACCCAATATTGATCTTTTTTATTGGTCCAAATATACAAATGAGGACATTAATTCTTTAAAAATAAAAATATAAGATTTAAAACAGAAATTTTGATGAATCTTGACGGCAATCTTGCCTTCTTACATTATTCCGTTGAGAAATCTTACGAGTTTATAGAAAGAGAGAGAAAGTCTGTGCGACCATTTATTTATTCATGTTTCAATTCTTAAGATTTATTTCCAAGTAATATTTAATATTTTTAAAGTTAGTATATTAATTTCTTAACATTATTTTGTTAAAATCTTAGTGTTTTCTTAGTTCTATTCGATATAATTAAATTTTATGAGCCTTTCTGTTTTAATTAAATATGACATTTTATCGAGTTAACTAGCCTAAATATTAATATATAATGCTCTATAATTATTATTTTTTAAATAAGAAGCAATTAAAACATGCCGTTTAGGGAATTTATTATTATAGAATATATTTCTTAAAAAAGTGTATTTTTATTTTATAAATCATTCTTAACCTTTCATAAATAAATATTAATATCTGAGAAAAAAATGGAAATGTATTGCTAAAATAAAAGTTAATTAATATAAGACAGTAACTGTCTTCATTACGATGGATTTATCTCACACCCATAGCGAGAACTGAGTAGTTTAAATCGTTGGTTTCACATTTTACTTGGTCATCCTTGACGGGGAGGGCAGGATTCGACTTGTGTTTAAGCTTACTTGGAGTGAATAGCCAAGTGTGCGCTTACCATTATCTCTCTGTTGGATTAAATAGCAGCGCTATTACTTTTTTAGTTATGGTTATAACCGTATCTAGATATCAGATTCTTTAAATTGTACAACCACACTTGGACACGGGAATCGAGCCCTGTTCTGAGGCGGTACCATTTTCTCCCCTCCACCCCTTCCGTCACCTACTATTCTATTAAATTACTAGATTTTATTTGTCCACTACATTTTTCTACCTATCCTCCTATCCGCAACATTACACTGATAAATTAGGGATAGGGAAGTATAACTTAGAGGAAATATACACAAATTTACTTAGAGAGAGATAGTGAGAAACCATTTAGGAAACATCATATCAGTACCACCAGAAAACAAAACAGGACTGACGCATTTGTCCACACGTTCCCGCTGCTGAGTTTTATTTAAAATTAATATGGCTATAATTTTATTACATGTAATGGGAAAAAAGCTGACGTTGAATAAACGGTAAGTTACAATCGTTCGAACTTTCTTGTTTAGTTTATTTCAGTTTTGAACTAAATTTTCAAATGTCAGTAATCAGTAAATCACCCTTAAATGACTACTGATCCAAAACAGGGAGCTTACATGATGTTTTTATCATGTAAAACATTCCACAGATATCCATTTGGAAAGAAAAGGGTTAAAGTGCGTTAGAATAGTTTCTAATTTTCAAAAATTAGCTATCAGAAAATTTAATCATAGACTATTTTCCCAGAAAAATGTAAACAGTCTTATTTATCATAAAAAATCATCCCAAATATTTGTTTCATACAAAATACTAAGAAATTATTTTTTTAAATTTCAAATTAAAAAAATCAATCAACCGTAAGATAACCTTAAATTATTTTTACTCCGGAAGAAACTTTACAAAATTTTCTATCATTTGAAACAAACCTCAATTAACTTATTCATTTTGAATTCAATTGTTAGAGGGATTTTATAAAAATTTAAAAAATCAATTGTAATACACTACTCTTAGTTATATATAATTACATTCACGATGAGGTTTTACGGTATTTAAAAATTCTAAATATTTTTATAAAATTCAGAAAATCATTTCAGCTGTAGCCTCAGGTACGTAGGGACAGGCACAATTATAAATTGTAAAATTTAATTCTGGATATCAGGAGCTCATAAAACGTCAATCTTTACCTTTGTCTCGTAGTTGAGCATCTTCACGGATTCAACACTTTCTGTATATAAGCTAGTAAACATATATATTGATTTACATTAGGAGACTATGAGCTGGTCAAATGTCCTCTCAGAGCTGCATCAGGTGTGTGGAGATAGAGGGAAGTGTATTCTAGAAAGCTCCCATCTCCTGTGTCTTAACGATGCCAAACACACCTGAGTCCATATCACAGTTCTTAGATGAATAACGCCCTTGGGTATGCATGTCATTGTATAGCTACTGTACCATGTTGTTGTCAAAACCAGACCTTGGAGGATACAGACAGGAGAGACATTGTATCCCGGAGGATGCAGACAGGAGAGAGACTGTACCTTGTAGGATACAAACAGGAGATAAATTATACCTTGGAGGATAGAGAGAGGAGAGAAATCTAACTTGTAGGATAGATATAGGAGAAAAACTCTACCTTGTAGGATACATACAGAAGATAAACTGTACCTGGTTGGATGCAGACAGGAGAGAGACTGTACCTTGGAGGATACAAACAGGATATACACTGTACCTTGGAGGATACAGACAGGAGATACACTGTACCTTGGAGGATACATAGAGGAGATACACTGTTCCCTGGAGTATACAGACAATAAATACACTGTACCTTGGGGGATACAGGCAAGAGATACACTGTTCCCTGGAGTATACAGACAATAAATACACTGTACCTTGGAGGATACAGACAGGAGATACACTGTTACATGGAGTATACAGACAATAAGTACACTGTACCTTGGAGGATACAAACAGGAGATACACTGTAACCTGGAGGTACATTGTAACCTGTAGGATACAAACAGGAGATAAACTATATCCTGGAGGATAAAGACAGGAGACACAATGCACACTGGAGGATAAAGACAGGAGATCACTGTACACTGGAGGATAAAGACAGGAGATACACTGTACACTGGAGGATAAAGACAGGAGATACACTGTACACTGGAGGATACAGAAATGAGATACACCGTACCCTGTGAACCATCGCTTCTCCTATCATGTAGAAGAAGTGACGATTACCATGACATGAAGGTTTGGGAAATATGAAACTTAAGAGAAATATACAAGTTCAACGCATCAGTATATTTAAATCCAAACAAATTAATAGAGTTAAATAAGATTTAAATAAGTATTAGATCAAACAGTCCTTTGCTTATTTAGAGAAATTAAATCAGTTACCATAAATGTATACATCCCCACTGGGAAGAATTAAAGTAAACACCTTGGTAACTAGGAATCAAGAGAATCAAGGCTGATTATATTATTGAGTCTAGTAGCTCTACAAATTAGAACTAACGCACATTCTGCCTCAACACTGCGGCAAGATAAATAGCAAGCAAATATTTATTTAAGTTTATGCTACAATACATAACAACTATCCAACCTAACGATTACTATACTTGGGCCTGAAAAGTTTATTCATGAATTATAGTCTAAGATAGGCTAGTGATATCAATTCTAGTAAGTCCTAATGTTAAAGAGATAATACTATGGTAGGTAAATGACCTATCTAGCAAGAGTTAACTCCATTGTGAGTTATGTGACAGAAAGATTAAACGCCTAGTAAAGGAACTATCAGTTATAAATAGTAAATTGTAAGCTACCATGAATCTAGGCTGTAAATATACTATGGCCGGTCTATTTCTAATCAGTACTGCCTGGACAATCAATAGTATATTTATACTCTCACCCTATCTAGGGCACACTATAACAAGTGCAAACAATAACTGCATTAACTAATACAAACGGGGCCTGAAGAGGGCTGGAGACTATGCACTATCCCCGCGGACCACTACTAAGAACTAGTCGTGCCCCCACAGTTTGCGCACCGTAAATAGGTAGGCCTACACTAATAATAAATAATAGGGACTGTTATCAGTCACATACCTAATTAGGTAACTGAAGAAAGCATTAGATAACCTTATCTCCTACATTAATCTCTCCTAAGCACGGCCATACAGTTTAGGTAGTCACGACTCTTCCCTAGAATATAACAGCTTGTCTTATGGACATAGAAAAGTCAGAAACACTGCCATACTATAGCATGTCCTACGGATCTAGTTAATTTGAGCATAAAGCTCATCATTCAAAACTATACTTATGGGCATGGATAAAGATCAGAAACTCTTACAAGCAATACTATGACATATGAACATAGAAAAAGGAGCATTAAGACTAACATTGAAAACTATGCTTTATGGGTATAGACTCTGATTTGTGGTAAATAAAACGATCTGATTTTGTTCAATAAAAAAGTGTATTTTTGTATAAAAGTCGTTAAATTAAGGTCTGGATCCTAATTTGTGGTTAATAAAAGATTAGATTTCGTTAAATAAAAGTTTTAGTTTGGTAAAAAAAGAAAGATCGCTAAACAAAAGATTAGGTCCTGATTTATGCTAAATAAAGTTATTATATGTAATTGAATAAACTTGGATTTTGATATAAAAAGTAAAAAAAATGGGGCTTGTGGGGAGAGGGGGCTGAAAATTAAAACAAAACCGCTTTAATATAAATTGTTATGAATAGAAAAAATATAGCTAAAAGGTTTTATGTTTTTGACTTTCCCGGCCTGGTATAAACATAAGTATTTAAATCATATCAATTAAAAATTAAATCGCCATCTTTTGAATATTCAAGTTTTATTTTGAAAATACGTAAAATTTAGGCATTTTTAATTTTCATTCACATGCACTTGAAGACTGTGGAATCATTGAATACTTTGTTTCGCAAATTCGATTACATAAACTACCGGAAATATTGGTCCTGGTATTTGAAACAATTGAAGAAGATAGAGGTTGAAAAACCACAACTCTACATAAAATTTATCCAGATACATTTTTTGCTGAAATACAGAGAGGGAAGGTTCAATGCTGTGGCTCCAGATATGGAATTGGAACAGATAATCCATATATCACTGAAATACCTTTTCTTACCATGAAGTCCTTTCTATTTACAATGTTTTCAGAACGATGACAAATTTGAAATTAATCGAACATCTTTAAAATTCTCCTCACCACGAACTCGTGGGAAAGAGAGGTAAAGTTTTTAATAAAAATATTGACAGCCTTCTGTATTTCATGAAGCAGTAAGGAAACCTCATTGAGATGACTGATTCTGTGCGACTACACAACTTAATGACCAAATAATATGTGTATTACGATATAAAAACACGTTTAATAGATTTCCAGGAACATGGATAGAAACTACACATATAACTTAAGCGGGAGGGATTTGTATTGAAAGAAATAGAAAAGCTGCTTGACATAATCACTAAAGCTAAACTTCCAGGCATTAATTGACATAGTAAGAGATTCGTCCATCCAGCCACTTCGAAACCAGTTACATAAAACAACTTTCGCAAGCACATAGAGAGATGGCTGTAGTAAAAGAAAGGAGTGAATTTATCTTCTACCAACAAACGCATTATTTGATGGAGATGTTGCAACCAAATCAGTGAGAAACATACTCATAAAAGAGCTCAAAAAAAAACTTTCAACTGAAAAATTTTAATTTATAAAGGTGTCCTAACTTATAATGGCTTTTTTTTGTGGACTATATGTCACAATTTTAGATGGTAAAGTTTTCATAATGCAAAATTTCGGAATAGTCTTTCAGACCATTCTACTGATATCAGAGTCAGTGTGCACCTTGGAAGAACTGCACATTGTAATTAACAGTTATCTTGAACTATTTGTCAAATAATATGAAAGAATCAGATGAATATCTACAGGTGGAAACATTGACCTTACCTGCATACAAAATTCGATTTCCATACCTGTGCAACTTGATAATTACTTATCAACATCGAACAAGTTAAACATAGAGGTGTTAACTAGCCAAAACAATGCTGGTGCTTCAGTGAACACTGAATTTCCAATAATTGCAAGTGAAATTATTTTCAATGAGGAGTTGATGCCTACAGAGATATCTTAAATTAATGGTACGGCGCAACGCACAGACTTTCTCTCTCTTCCTATAAACTCGTAAAATTTCTGAACGGAATAATGTAATAAAGCAAGATTGCCGTCAAGATTCATCAACATTTCTGTTTTAGATCTTATATTTTTATTTAAAAAAAATTAATGTCCTCATTTGTATGTTTGGCTCAATAAAAAAGATTAATATTGGGTCAACACTTCGTATTAAAATTTCGATTTCTGGTTAAACATTTTACATATTATTAGGTGTTGCACATATTCAAGTTATCGCATGGATATTTAATTATTCATTTATACATTTTGACCAATAAAAAATATAAATATTGACTGTCGAGTCTAAAATTGAGATAGTTCATTGCTGTACAAACATTTCTCCTAAGAGGTTTAAGGAAAAATAACATACTTTTTTTAGATACTTACTTATATTTAATTACTCTACAGCATTGGAGAATTATTGCGCTAAGATTTAAGTAGTATATGTTTACAACTAAAGCTCACAAAATTGTATTAATATATTTGCAAATATTTATTAACTGTTGCTTTTATAAAAAAAAATGTCAAATAAAAGCTTTTTATTTCTAATAGTCCTACAATTTTGCAATGATAAGTTTAGTATTTCAAATAGTTGTGAAAATACGGAAATTAACAACTCTGAAAAGTATCCTAAAATAATTTTTATGGGAAAATGAAAGTAGTAAGTTTATTTATAAACTTAATCAACGCCTGGATACGAATTTTAATCAAAATCGTTGGAGCAGATTTTGAGAAAACCTATTTTTTCTCTTTTCACCCCTTATAAAACTACTCTTTGTTTTAAGTTTTAATAGACACACAGACAGACGGCATTGCAAATACTATTTTTTAGGGTTCGAGGGATGATGAGACGTCGAAATACATAAACATTTCAGGTTAAATTTTTTTTACGGTCGCAATACTTAAGCTTTAATGTCCAAAAAGTTTAAAATTATATATAATTTTGTATATATTGAAAATTATTGATTTAATAAAAATATGTTTCGAATAAAATATTTGTATTATATATATATATATATTTGTAATGCTAAGTAATTTCATATCTCAAATAGTTTCGGAGATATTATAAAAAATGTTAATTTACGCATCAGACAGGAGCCCTTAAAACCATTTTGCCGAAATATTGAGAGTAGCTATTTTGTTTGGAATATTTATTAATGTTTATAAATGAAATTTAATCAAAATCGTTAGAGCAGATTTTGAGAAAATCGAATTTTTCTCTTTTTGCCCTTCAGTAAACTACTCTTAATTCTATGGGTGGATATCCAGTTCCAAATATGCCTCGGGGCAAACCTATGAAAAGCCTAGGTATCAAGTTTTAGCTCAATCGGTAAAATAGTTTAGGCTCTAGTTGGAGGTACAGACAGACGGAAATTCAAAAACAACTTTTTCGGATTCAGGGAGTCATGAAACGTTAAGATTCATCATGTAGCGTGTCAACCAAATGGTTGAACAGCTACAAGAAAAATATTTAATATTTTTGGGAGTTTATGCGAGACAGAAATTAAATCAGCATATTTAATTTAATCTGTTTCTAAAGTTATATCTTCTGATCTACGAAAGTTACCTATCGTCTAACCTCCTAACACGTGGTTGATCAAAAATATTGTCTTTTGATAATTACAGTGTTAAATATCAAAGAAGAAGGCTAATATTATTGTGTTTATGAACTAAAGACTTTAACACTTCGCTTTTCCTGGTGGATAATAATTCATAAACGGGCGTTCTACAGCCACGTGGTGTACACACACGAAAAATGTTAAAAAATATGTCTATATCCTTATTTCTCATAAAAACAATAGTAGATATTAAATAAGTGAAATTAATACAGATATATTATGCTATAATATATTTATGAACAAGCTCACCCCAGCCAGATGTCTGCAGATATCATTCTTTTAAAAAACACGAGGTTTTCAACCATGGCCGATCCTACACGTGCGCGCTGGTTGAACTCAGCTGGAGAAGAGAACGAGGTCAAGGTTCGACGTCTACACCTGTTACGCGCACAGAGATCCTGGTGGTCACTTAAAGAAACCTTGGATAGTGTTCATTTGTTTTTCTTTTCTCCCACGTTTATTATCCTTTATTTCTGTCTGTTCTTACATTCTTATTTTCCATTTCTTTTTCGCCTTGTCCTAGCCAGGGTTGGTATATATATGTACCGTCCAGAGATAGCTTTTCGTAGAATAATTCCACAACGAGTCGCGGCTACAAGGAATATTCACCGCCCGGCGCCGACACTATAGGCCATGCAGACTGCGGCGTCAGATTCATAGAAAGGTTCCACCGTGAGTCAAGACTACACGGAGTATTCGCCGTCACGAAGGACCATGGCGACTGCGGCGTCAGATTCGCTACATTCAACCGTGACAACGGGATAAGGGGTCGCCCTACTCAATTCACCGTGGACATGAACGACGCGTCCAGCTGTACTGGTATCCTGTCGCTGTGGCCAAGTCCTTGCTACTAGGACTTTGTAAAGTAATGTAACATATTCATCTTTCTTGTTATATGTCTTTTTATTTTATGAGAAGCCTCGTTTGTTTTCTAGAAGAATAGTTTTGTTTAGTCATGTCTAACTTGAGCATAGATGTTTGCTAAGATTATATATGTGTCACATGGCACTGTTCTTACATTAAAGCCTCTGTCTAAGAATGTTAGTTTTGAGACAGATGTTCGCTAAAATTATTTATGTGTCACATGGCACTGTTCTTACATTAAGAACGTTAGTGTTGTGAGACTTAGTCTGAGTCACGAGTTCGTTAATCTCTTGTTCCGAATTTAGTCATGACGTCCTAAACGTCATGAACATTAGATTTTTATATTGGGGGCTACTACCAGGATGTCTGTTTACTTTAAAAACAAG
Organism: Timema californicum; assembly: GCA_902141385.1. Lineage (NCBI taxonomy): Eukaryota > Metazoa > Arthropoda > Insecta > Phasmatodea > Timematidae > Timema > Timema californicum. The sequence goes on from CABFOW010002157.1 coordinate 78,184, forward strand.
TTTAGAACTTTATGTAACTGTAGTTGAAAACTGTGAATTAACTGAGTATTGGCTTAATGGCGCTACCCAAGGAAATTGCCTTAGATTCATTGTGGGGTCCACGCTAATTGTTCTATTTTTATATTAGCCTATGATTAGGTTTTGATTTAGCATAGAAATTTATAGTTATCAATGTACTATATTATCCTGGCAGTACCATAGGGGAATAAGACCAGCAGTAGTACTTTAGTGACACCTGTTTCATAGCCTCCAATCAGCTGGAGATATCAGCTGTGTATTCATCATGTTTTATGGATACCTATTAATAACAAAATCTACCAAGTGAGACTGTGTAAATGTTACATTCTTTATTCACTCTTTGCTATTTGTTCAATCTTGTGAAACCTGTATTTATGACAATTTATCTTTTGTTTACTATAGTAAATATATGTGTTTAAATGACTCTGTGTTTATATATATGTATTATAAGTACCCAGTAGGGAATAATGGTTCAATCAAAAACTCGAGTTAGATTTTTTTTGACGATCACCATACTTTCTCTACCTGTAAGATAGAGAGAAAATAAAAAGTACAGGCCTTGTTGTTCAAGAAATTAAGAGCAAAATGGAGGAAGTTGACCTCCATTCTGTGCCACATGTCTAGTGGGTTGCTTAAAAAGGTTCCAATCGAGTCATTGTACAGTCAAATGACACAGATATTATTATTGTGTTACTTAGATTTGTTGCAATGCTCATAATTCAAGGATTGTCAGAGTTATAGATACTTTATAGAACAGGAAAAAAATAATAATAATAATAATAATAACCCCACTCAGGTGGTGATTCAGGGTGGGGAGGGGGTTCAAAGTGTCTGTTAACCCCCCCGGTGAAAGCTAGAAAATTAATACAGAAACAAAATAAAATTTAAAATTTTAGACAGAATATACAACACAGAAAAATTATACGATTTTTTGTATTTTTATACGCAGACACCTCAAAGCACGTTATTCATCCATGTTTATTCAATTTTCGATATGGCCCACACAAGTGTGGAAAACATATTTGTTTAATGAACGAATATTTGTATTGTATAGCGAGTAATGAACATTGTTTCGCTTAGAGATATAGAGTATGTGTGGACAGTAGGAGCAATGGAACTATGGAGGATGATTTGCCCCTTCCTGGAATAAATCCCCCCCTCCCCCCAGATATATTTCAAATACTCTGATATTATCGAGTAGGAAGTTGAAAGATGGCCTTAAATAAAACTCCAAATGACTTTTAGATGCATTCTACTGTCAAAAATTTACCGGAGAAGACCACTTCAAATAAATAATAGACTAGAGGTATCTAACTGGCAGAAAAAGTCAGGGGAAGAAAGCTCTAAATAGCTTCTAATTTCATCCAAATTTCAAAAATATCTAGGGGAGGACAACTCTAAATAGCTTCTAGATGCATATAATTTTGAAGAGATTTCAGACCAGGACCACCTCAAGTAGCTTAGTTTCTGAAATAATTCAATCATAAACATTTTTTCGTTGGATGACCTCTTTAAAGATTATCTTCTAGAGGTATCTAACAATCCTAAAAAAATAAGGTGAGGATTATTATGAATAGCCTCGAGGGCATCCAAATTTCAAAAATGCCTAGGTGAGGAGCACTTTAAATGGTGGCTTATAATTTATAAAAGAATTTAATCTAAAAAGAAAACAAGGCAAAGACTACCCATAGCTTCTAAATTAAACAATTATTTTTAAATTCTTGAAGGAGAGCCACTCCAAATACTTTATAAAAACTATCTGATTTAAAAAAATTGGAATGGTTTATAACATACATAAGATCAAATAAGAATGGGTAAACTATTAAATGGCTTTAAATATACTGTAAATATAACATTGTAAGTAACTATGTTATTTATAATTACTAGCCCCCTGGCAAAATGATCTGGATCCGCCCATTTTCCCTCTTCATATTACCTACAAGAACATTACCCAGATATGCCCAGTGTTCCTATCAATGCAAATAGTCTTATGAACAAAATGGGAACAAAGCTTGGAACTTTAACTGCTGAACCTGTGAAGTTTCTAAAATAATTTGCTGGGACGGAAGAATAATGTGACTTTAAACACGTAGACAAATACCTTGTGCATGTGTGTAAAACGAGTTCTGACAGTGACACATTTGAAGATCTACGACACAGGGAGTTGAAAAGATCCGTCCCGCTAACTGACCTTACACCGACATCATATTCTGTGGGAGGACACATTAAAGAAGCGTTCTACTTGATAATAAGACGTGTAAATATTTTGAATCGTGAATATGTAGAGAAAGATCCTTTTGAATTTGGTTTGGAAGATGTTGATGGAGTGCTAAAACTTACAAAATATCTAAATAGTCTACCCATAGAACTTACACATGCATGTAAACCTGAACTACACAAAGAAGTCCCTGTTGATGCTCTTCTCTAATGTTCAACATTATGAAAATGTACAACAAGCGATTGCTGGGATAAATAAATAAAATGAACTATGAAGTTAATAAATTTAAGATAAGATTGATAAACATTATTTTTTTCTCACATTCAGAATATAAAAACTGTTTGGTGTGTTCATAAATGGATTAAAAATTATTATTATTTGTTTCATAGTTACATTTGTCTCTTCTTCCTCTATTATAGTCGCCATTTTGAAAAATGACCGAAGGGTTGTTCTGAAGACCTGTTTTCTGTTTTTATAAGACCATTAGACCTCAAAAACCTATGTTTTGACACCAAAATGAGGTATGAGTCTCTCATGGTTCCTGAAATGTTACATCATAACTGCAACATATCTGCCATTTTCAAAAATATCACCCAGGAAAATTCAGCATGGATCATAAATGTCTACCCTAGCTAAATTACTTCTCTAACGATCCAAAACCACAAATAAAAAATTAATTCTCTGGACAACAATTTTTTTACGGAGATGTATCAAGGGGTCGGGATTATTAAGAATATTTTAAAATAGTTAACCTAAATTATACTTGGAATAAGCTTTTTTTTAATTCATCATTTATATTTACGCACAACAATCTTGGTTTTTATACAATATTTCACGTAAAAGAAGAAACGTATATTACTTAATCGTTTTGCATCAAGTTACACCTTTGGGAAATCAAACTCTAACTAAGGTACCTATTTTCATGTTCAATGAATAAAGCACCTTTGGGTGTGAATGTAAAAAAACTCTATACTGCCTTTCATTAATTAAAAAAAAATAACCATCTTTTCAAAATAAAAATGTTATCCTCTTATTATGGACCGTACTCCGTTTTTTTGTGTGTAAAACTCTTTGAACTAGATAATTACTTAGGGTGATTCAAACAAGAGCTTTAATTGATATTATAAATTATTTATTAAAGCAATTCGACTCACAAAGCACATTATTTCAAATTAAGAGGACTCGAGGATTACCTGTAACGTAGTAAGTCTCCCTGACTAAACTCAAATGCGACGGGTCCTACCACCCATCCGAATATTCACCCTAATAGGGTTAATATAAGAAAGGTAGGATTGAGAGGTAATGTATCCCCATTTTGATGAAGGAAAAACTTGTAAAACCGTTTGCATTACACTCGCTTGGGATTTGAGCCCCGACCTCCACGTCACCACCAAACCAGAATAGGCATGCTTGACGCTTTGTCCGTGTTATCATGATACCGGTAATTGTTTTAGGATAATTTAGTCAGTTAATTGTTTGGTAATATAGGCTTGTCTATGAACATCAAATTGCCCTTAAATATAATTTACTCTATGGCACTAAGCACTTGAAGGTTCATTACCGTTATTATAAATGTAAGCCACCTATCCTTATTTAAAGCTAGTTCTATTCAGTCCACCTCATTAAAATGTATCCCTATAATGAGCTATTCCTCACCAATCCACCTCATTACACCCTCTATTATTTTTAAGTCGATTTTAATGCTACCATCCCATCTTCCTCTAGGTATTCCCAATAGTCTCTTCCCATTGGGTTTGCCAGTCAATGTCCTGAACAAGGTTCTAGAATATCCCATTCGCGCTGCATGTCCTTTCCATCGTAATATACGAGACTTTATTATCTTACATATCTCCTTATGAGTACAGGGTATAAAACTTATCATAATGTAACCTCCCTCACTCCCCAGTCACTCATCATTTTATGGATCAAACATCTACTTGATTTCGAACACCCTATATTGGTTTTGTCATGTAGAGTAAAAGATCAAGTTTCACACCCATGGAGAACGATCGGTAAAAATATTGTTTTGAATATTTTGAGTTCTACATTCTTTGACAGCAGGCGAGATGACAACTTACTGACCGAGTAATAATATGCATTTACCGACTGTATTATTTTCTTAATCTCCATTTTAGTATCGTTATTTTTCTAGTTAAAATTATTCCTAAATATTTAAATTCATAAACCCTGTCAAATGATATGTTGTTCGCAGTAATCTCTAAGCTATCGTCCCCATTTTTTTTTGTGATTATACTTAGTCTTTACAGAGTTCACTTTTAAACCTATTTCCTTACTAGCCTCTATTAAAATGTCTGCATTTCTTATAACAGATTATTTATTATTGTCCAACAACGCTAAGTCATATGCATAACCTAATAGCTGCATTATATCGTTTATTTCAACAGTTCCCTTCTCCCTTGCACTACCCTATTAACATACCTAAGGCTAGATTAAATAGTAATGGTGAATATGCATCTCCTTGTTTCAGCCCACTATATAATTTGAAAGTATCTGATAAATGATATCCAACCCTTAGTTTCCTTGAAGACTATAATGGTCTTACACCTCGTTTTATTAACCTGTTCGGGCTATTCGGATTAAAATTATCTTTGATAAAAAATTAAGTTACATTAAATGTCATAGGGGTGAAGTTAATTTATTAAGTTTTTACCTCTTTGGATACCAAACAAAAATTAAGCTCGGTACAACCATTTTAATCCCATTTCACTATCCCACAGAAGTGCTCATTATCAGTATAAATTAAGTTCAGAAAAATTCCTTAGATGCATTTGTTTCTAAATCATAATTTGTTTCTCTCCCATCTACGGGGATGTTATTAGATAGATGAATGAGTCTAAACCATACTTACATTCTTGTCGGATGCATGGTTTAAGGTATAACTCTCTCAATATACCTGATTGCCGATGACGGGGAGATTGGTGTTGAACCCGAGTCAAATATATCTGACTGCTTTTTCCTGTGAGGTTTCCTAATTTCCCTCAACCCAAATTGTGTACGTTCGCTCTAAATTCAATATTTTCCATACTTAGTCAATTAGTGTAAGTAAGAGATGATACATAAAATAAATGCTCAAGGAGATAGAAAGCGAAGGAAGCATTCAATCATCGGCACCAATAATATTAATGATACTTTTATTATTAGTGTGTTAGCGTACCAAGGAAGGATGGAGGAGTTTTACGACGGCGATAAAGTTAGCTATCAAATAAATGAGATCCACAAAACCATTCCATATGACGTGTTTAACCAACTGTGATAGTTTTCACTTTCATTTCTCTTTATTAAAGTGTTAGACAACAGCCGTAACCTCTAGGCTAAAACTGAAGATACATAAGAACATATTACGGTTCACAAAGAAGGAGAAAATATTTTTATACAATTGATTACATTAAAAATATCTAATAGCTTAAATATGGTACGTTGTAAAGCAAAGAATGATAGAAATTTCTGTAATCATAATTATTTTTAGAAAACAATTCAAAATAAACAAACATATAATAATTGATAATACGGATATTCCTTAAATAATTTTCTAATTTTGGCTCTACTTTCTCACAAAAATTAAATTTCGGAAATCTAGAGTTAACGCTTCTTAAACAACAGCCGAGAGGGCTGAGTTAGTTAGAGTGACTTTTAGAAAACATTTTAGGACTTCTTAAAGAGGTGAGGGAACAATTATGCCTGCATATTTGAGAGCAGATTGGAAAGAAATGTTACTATTAAAAATGTTAAAAACAAAACGGGAATACCAGTAGAATCTTCGAGAGAAGAGAGCTTGGAGCACAAGCGGCAATGGATTTGTGTTGAAGACATTCTGAGAGAGTCAGTTATGGTGATGATCATCACACATGTTACACTGCTTGCAGAAACCATTTAAAATAAGGGGCTGGAAAAGAAAATGTTTCTCACAAAATACAAACCTACGCCAATCAAAGATCTGTATGACAGAGGATGTTATTCTTTAACGACCCTTAAATTAGGTCACACTACATTCATGGCACATTATTATGTATGAAATTTCTTGTCTGCTGCCATCGTTTGGAGAACTCTAGACGGGATGATTAAAGATTTACACACACACACACACACACACACACTATAAGAAATGCGCTGAAAGCAAGCCCATGCTACTGCTTTTTACATTTGGGTGTTTTCCCTGCCAATAGACTGCTAATCAAAGTAGCACACACTGCCACCATCTTAGTCAACATGGACCCACACAACAAGCCAATTGCTATCTTTATCGACAAGAATGGTGTGGGTCCTTAACAGTTATGGTCAATTTCTCCGCAAAGAGTCTCATTTAGTATTTATACACAAAAATATTTCCCGATGAACTCACAACTCGTTCCAACTTCGAGGCATAGCCTCAGACTTTTGCGGTTATTACTGTCTCGTGTACCATCTCTACCGTGTGAAAAGTATTCCGATAAAAACGTACTTGGGCCTATTTTTAACCATAAATCATACAGCCAACTATGCCACAGGGTTGAGATATTACAATGCGTGCTTTAAGACATCGGTATCCTGCAACATCTCAAGAGGTTGCGTCTATTCAGCGTGTGCTACGTATTTCCCCTCCGAAAGGTATAAAAGAGCGTTACAATGGCGAGGGTTACGTCATGATACTTAAGTCTGTTGGCACTCGTCACAGTTATCACACTACCAGTAAGATCTATCATGAAATACCAACCTGAAAGTGTTTTCAAGTGCAAGGCAAAACCAAAGGATCCGTTTGCTATTACCAGTATTTTCAACACACTGTTTATACTGGACGTTTATGACGCTAAACAAATAATCGTCGTCATGAGTGTCAAGAACAATTTTACCCACTTTGACCAGTTCAATAAGTGCGATAGGAGCTGTGTAGTGTTAGTTCCATGTAGTGACAAGAAGTTAGCAACTAAATGTAAGTCAATTTGAAGTTTTTCAACAAGACCCAAATTACGCAGAAAATAAGCTTGGATAATAATTAGATCTCTCTGAGATGCATTTGTGGGTACCGTATGGTTGTCGTCAGTGAGAAACAAGACCCCCACAATTAGACAAATCTCCTATCTCGCCTCAACCTTGGCGTATCTTTTTAATGTGTGAGACCTCATCGACGACACCGTAGAACGAAAGTACAAGTGGTCGACAGCCGTTGCTGGATATTGCACCGATTTGATCTACCTACATGTCGTTGATGTATGTGATATCTTAAAACAGGCCGAGGGTGTTGTCGATCTTGACCAAACTTTGATGGAAAAGTATATCTTAAACCTTGATCTGATCAGTGCTACCTACTATACACGTCAGGTCACTGGTTTGAACAGTTACATGTTGGATTGTGAACTAGAAATAATTTTACTAACGCATCTAAGAGACGTTGTAGAAAATTGTTTGAATTGTTATATGCGTAATTTTTGTGATAGTATATTTTTTCGTCCAGAAACAATTTTACTAGGGGATGTTATATAGTATGGTTTCTTAATAAGTTTAATCACATGTATTGACTTGTTTTATTATCCTTTATCCTATTTAACCACATACTGGTTTCATAACCATTGCCACATACTTGACTTGCTTCCTTATCACCAACAAAGAGATATTACTTAACTTGTTTACATTTGTGGGGGTAGCTAGTTCGTTCTCTTCTTCCTCAGTCTGCTGTTAGAGCTCTTCACTAAAACTTGCCGTGAACACACGTCCAAAATGAACCCCAACATCTTCAGTGTCAGACCCAGCACCACCATCTAAATCAACTATCCTATATTACCTAAGCATGGCTCTTAGACTAATGCCCTGAGGCTAATACCCCGTTGGGGCAGAGGTGAGGAGGTGTTAGACTAACGCCCTGGGGCTAGGTGGCATATGGTGTGTTGGGTGAAAGGGGTACGTGATTGCGTAACCAACACCGCTTTAGTGTTTTATTATCAGGTAACCATCTCCATTATTAATACAAGCACAACCATTAGTGGCCATATTGTTGTATATATTAATGTCATCACCAGAAAGTAATCTAATTACGCTGTGGAAATATTATTTTTATTTATAATTTGAGGCACATCCATTTCGATAATTAAAGGGTAGTTAAGTAGATTAATATTTACTAGAGATTGGGAGCTATGTGTATTAAGGGATAGCGGAAAGTAGCATGAAAAATGTCTAAAAGAGTAGAGATACTATATTTAGTATTGTTAAATTGTTCTAAAACAGCTATAAAAATTGAGGCTGCAGTTGAGTATTTTTTAATTTAATGTAATGGTGATAACAATTTTGAACATGATGGATGGTTTTCCAGGTCAATTTTAAGGCAGGTAAAATCACTTAATATTAGTATATGATAGGGATAGTTGGCTAGGGCTCTTTTATAAAATAAAAATGTAGCTACAACAGGTTTGGACTGGTGTTTGGGGGGAGAGTGGGGTAGCAGGATATATAAGTTATCAATCAAAGGATTACGACTATCAAAGGGGGTATTTCAACCTAGACTCTTTCAATATTGTTTTATAAATCCGATATTATAACCACACAATAAATATAATTAAAAATGGAGGCTATAACACCCCTTACCCTTGAAGCATAAGTACCACCATAAAATTTATCAGATCCATAGGCATTATAATTGGGAGAAAAGCAATTTTCATTAATATAATCGATAGAGATCCACGTTTCAACTGGACAAATAAAAGATAATTCACTTAAACAAACATTGGTAAACAATGCACTAGATTTGGCTTTACGTTTACGAACATTCTGATAATACAATACAACATAATTAAATACTTAATCACACCGTTCTCTTACGGAGTAGGCAAGACACTGCATTTATCTAAAAAAAAATCTCCTTCTAATTATATTCGTCCTAACTTTCTACACACTTCCCTCGCATACTTCCTTCGATTCTACAACATCCATAGACCGAGCCATACATGCACTTTAAATCTTAGAACTCGTAATGACTCCCTTTTTTACACATTCTTTTACAACATCTAACTACGTCTTATACAATACAATTTCAATTTTATTCACTTATGACTTAGTATTAGGGTCATAGGTAAAGTATGAATACTTTAATAAGATCGACACTAGTATTTTTTTACTCAATACTTTTTCCCAATACATTTTACTCGATACTTTTACCGATATAAGTACGAAATAAACAACTTTTTTGCTATCTTCCCCCATGCTGGGATTAAATGTTAACAGGGATGGACTGAGGAGGAAGAACAAATTATTACACTATTTCTCAACTCTCACTCATTTTCCGCATGACAAGCAAGAATCAACTCCAGTATTCAATCTCTTTTAACTCATCATTATTCATAGCTGTTCTTTAATCTTTTATTATCGATACATCCTGATGCCTGACTGGGCGACAGGGCGAGTGAAGACCAGACTATTACCCCTTCCTTTATCGATGAGCACGGTCATCACAAGCTAAACAAAATACACACTGCAGAATTCAATTAACTCAATTAACTCAAGGGTACCCGGAACAGACGAAACAAAAGGATGTATGTGCGTTTTGATACCGATATTTACCATTATCGATACTTTTCTTTAAATACTAGTACGGTATTAATATTTTTCTTACAATAATAATAATTTAATGAGTACAGTATCGATACATTTTTTCGATACTATATCCCTGCCTAGATTTCTCATCCTCCTACAGCCCTCCATCAACAGTCGGCAATGAGACACAAGAATTTATATCCTGAAATTTACTGATGATTTCCGATGATGTTTTCTCAGAGGCAGGTTCACAAGGTTATTTATCAGTTGTCTGACAGGCAGTAATATCCCGTAGTAGTGGGCGATAACACAGCCAGATGGCCCGATTTATGCATTGTTTATCAATGGAAAATAATTTTATTATATAGAAATATAGAAGGATGAATAAGAAATTAATTTCGTTTTATATTCAAATCGAGCAAGAATTTTACTTTTGAGTTATTTTGACTGATAGGACTCGATGTCATGGCCAACTTTTTCAATAGTACACCACATCATATACATTTAAGTGAATTCAGGACAAAGTAGCCTAATTGCAAAAGTGTCCTTGGGAAGGAAGAGCCCAAAATCAAAATTTAAAATGTGCAACTTACACTAAGATTTCTATAAAAATAGTATTCTATTTAAAACGATAAAAATGATCTCGTTATCAAACTACTCTCTTGCCCTTCCGTAAAGCAGGAATATAACCTCTATAAAAATCATTTTAAATAACGCCAAATTGTTGAGAGAAGAATCCCATAGCAAAATATTTTAATCGAGCTACATTTCCCAAATACTTGTTGGTCCTTCAGGCCATTTTTTCATAAATCATGATATCCTGACCAAGCCATGGACACAAATCACACTTCCTACGGCTAGGAACAATTTAAAAGACTTTCAAAACCAGAGGAAATAGTCTTCAAAAATTGCACCTGTCCGGGATAGGCCTAACCCCTGATACAATCATAAAATTAAATATTGTCATTTAAAATATCACGACCCCATAAAAACACAGAAAGACAGAGTATTTTGGTAGTATTTAACGGCTCTACAGACACAACGACATGTCGGGAAGTTGAAAAAAAAATTCGGACAACAAGCCTACATACTATACAATTTATCGGCTGGCTTGTTGACCTGTTGTCCCGACAAGTTGGTGAATCTGGAGCCCTTAATTTATTACATTTCTATATTTTCTCTCTCTTTATCTAACCATGACAGGGAGGTAAAGAGGGGGGAAGAGTAGAGTTTCTTAGGAAAATATATAACTTCCGTGGTATTTTATTATTTTCGAAGCATAGATATATACTTCCTTTTCATATCATTGATATTATATTTTAATAATGAGTGGCGTAGTTTAAAAATAATACTTTACATTAATTTAACTTCGAAAATTATTTGAGAATTGATATTAAAATTTTCAAAGCAGATTATTAAAATATTACTGTTTATTAAAATACATTGAACCATATTACTCCGTTCTCTAAAATAATACATGAAGAATATAAAATAATATATATGTAACAAGACTATTACCGACACTTTTGCATAGTTATTTTTCTTATTTTTATAGAATATTTCTTTAAAGAATATTTAAACTGTCCTGCTAACTATGACACGGCCTTTAATGATTTTTCCAATAAAAATATACTTCATTAAATTTCTTATAAATTTCCCCAAAAATCAGTTATCAGTAAACTTACCCCTTAGTAAGTTTTCCTTAACAAAAAAATAATAACATTATTTCTATAATCAAATTAGATATTTTTCAGATATTTGCTTCAGTTAACCGTTAATTACAATTTCAATCTTTATTAATATTGTGATAAAGTTGAAAAATCGTTACTTAAATTTTGAAATCTCTTGACCTATTTTAATAATAATATTCTGTTTGGAAAAAACATATTAGAAAATAACGAATACAATTTATTATAGAGTGTAAATATTTATATTGTATTCTAGATTAAGCATGGGGCTTTTTTTTAATAAGATAATCAAGGTTTATTAAATATTTTACCATTAAAATAAACATATCCTCTTAAATTTATCAAATGTGTATAATATTGAATGAGCAAATTTCGATATACATTTACACAACAAAACTGTCTTCCACTCCTTAACCCTCTCCCCCAAAGAGCCGACACACACACACTTCATAAAACTAAGATTTGCAGCTTTGGCTCAAAATACAGTTTACTTTCCTACTTGACATATTTAAAGATAAGAAAGTTTATACAAAATCAAATGGTGCATTTTATTTTTATTTTTAATTGTCAGATAGATTATCGGCATCGTATTCTTCTTCTGAATTCATGGGTCTGGCTGACTTGGTTATTGCACGTCTTTTATGATTTTTAGTATGCAAGGATATTATTAATTTCCATTTCAAAAACTAAACATCTTTTCACTTTTACTTTGTCAACATTGTCTTGTGATGTTAGATGACGGGATATTTTTATGGCCTTTTTGTTGCTGTTGTTTGTGTGGTTTTTAGCGCTGCTAGTAATCCATTTTGATAAAACGAAGAGTTTTTTTTATTTTCATGAGCATTGTGCGATATCTAAGGCAGGCAGAAGTCCAACATTTTAAAATTAGTAACCTCTCTGTACAAAGTTATGCACCTGGGAACTGGAATTTTCAAGTTTTTCATTATATTTTTTAAATATACTAAAAATCGGGTCGGAAGAAATTTATAAAAAAAATCTGTCTGATTAAAGAAAAGAAAAGCCTTTCCCTGGGTAACCACGCAAAGCCAGTTTTTTTTTATGAATAGCGATTGGTTGGTCAATAGTCCCGGCGAGTGTTGTGTAACATGATAAATTAATTCAAGAATTTTGAAGGTATATATTTTGAAAGTATAATTGAAACGTATAAATAACGGTCAGTAGTGAATTGGTACCATTGGCAATAGGCTATAGTTAAATAATTTGGAATTTTAATCTTTTATTTTACATCCATTACTGTTTCCAGCTAGTGACCTGGGTCAGTTCTTTATTCAACCAATATATTTTCCACTGCCGGTAGTCTAGGCCTGTCGTAGTTTCATATGCCTTATAATCTAAACTAAGAATAAGGCAGTCACAACATCCAGTCCCCGGCCGTTAATTCATCACTATGAAAGGGTAAAACCATTTTTCACCAATGATACATTTTTAGGCCATACTGTGGGTTGAACCCGGGACACTAAGCTCAGTAGACAGACACGCTACCGACCGAGCTTAGGCGTTGGACTGTATTTTCAACTAACTCAGTATATTCTTTGCCACTACGTTGAATACCTTAGGTTGTTTGTATTGCTTTCCCGATCAACATTTGTAATATTTTAGTATATTATTAGTGTTATTTTATAGGTATTTATAATATCTGTTAAAATATACAGCTGAAGATCACATGATTTAACGTTTGAATACGTGAAAGTAAATCTAGTAACGTTTCTATCTGTCAGATAAGGTTCCTCCTATGAAAATTGGACTGCAATATCCTCATCACTACATAATTACTGTAATTATGAATGAGACTATGTAAGACGGGTAGTAACACAAGATATACAAACCCATTACGAAAGCTCTCAAACAGCCCTAAGTCTCATTCTTGTCTAGCACCCACCCATCATTTCTACTCAGCCAAAATATAATGCTTTAAATTTCTAGAGGTGTACTACTAGACCTGTAAATTCATTAAAAAAACACGTATCCTGTGTATTTTGGGCAACCTTGACGCATTTTACTAAATCTGTTTTCAATCCAAGACACGACCAACTCCCCCCGTGCGTCTATATTTAGGAGTTCCTTCTTTCATTAGTGAAGTGTTTTCAAAAACACTGTGGTGCTCCAACCGACTGACAGAAGAAACTACTCCCTTGATTGTTTCAATAAACATTGGGGTGGTTTTGTTTTCCTTTGACAAGCGTTCTGCACGACTTGATTGCAAAGTACACCTTTTATACTTTGATCTCGTATCAGTTGATCCAATCCACGTCCCCAAGAGTATACTTTAGAACGTTTAGACCAAAGTACCATCTATTTGATAGAACCAACATTTCCTTTGTAATAATATTACTTCATTCTAAGATTAGGAATTTTATTTTGTATGGCGTCTTAATTACACGTCAGAGTTATTTGCATCCTAATTACATTAATAGGACAGGGATGGTGAATTTAGAATTTAGTGGAAATGTACCCGAATTTGCGTGGAGGAAGAGTGGGAAACCATTTATAGAATAGAAAACCCTCAGTATACCCGGTCAAGATTCAAACTCCTGACTTTCCGTCTGCGGCAGAATAGAATAAACAAGCTTTACATTTAGTCCGCGTGTCAAGTGATGCGGGTGGGAAAATATATTAAAAAAGTGGTTGGTTTCAAGGCCGTAACAATTTTATTTACTTAGGTGGTACACCCACATAGGTGGTGACACAGTTTAAGACGTTAGTTACGCGATTTACTGGACTATCAATGTGGAGTAAGTCAAAGTTTTAATTTCAGCTTGGTGAATTTTGGGTAGTTTTACAAATTCTTCTTTACACTAATAGGGGTACACTTGTTCTAAATAAACCTCCTCTTCTCTACTCCTTAAATGTATTCGTAAATATCCTTGGTTTTAAACCCAATAAGCCTACAGTTATGTTCGTGTTAACACTAAGGTAAAACAAAGGTAAACATTAGGGGTGAGTAGGGTAATAAGTAAAATGAATCCTCATTAGTGAGTAGATGTTGAAAAAAAAGCATAATAATTAAGGGGAATCGTGCATCGTATTCTTTTTGAGAAAACAATTTTTTTTCTCAGAAAGACTAATTCTGTTTTGATCTTAAAATTATATATATATATATATATATATATTCATTTTTAATTTGCTTTTAAATCTGTTCTAACTGATAACATTTGATTAATTTATTTTTCCTAGGCCATAATGTATATGTGTTTGATCTTTTATACTTTACCTAATAACTCACTTTAGATTAAAGTGTAAATATGTCAATAAAATCACCTAAATACTTTCAATAATTAAATATAATGTCCACATCTAAAAATAATATTTTTATAAAGCAATTTGTAATAATTTTTATCTTGCTATGCTAAGGTTTCAAATTTATATCAGTTTCTAATGGATTAGTTGTGAACTAGCAGATGTCTGATTATTGTCTCTAGGAGGTTGGCATTTAAAACTTTTGATGAATCCATCTCGTGGTCTAAATTACTTTAACACATCACTTCACTTAATTCATTTTTTGCGTGGAGCTTTTATGTTTGAGTGACTCGACCATACCTGAAGCTGGCGGAGAATTTAAGAACTCGGTTCTAACATTTAGAGTAGACAAATACTCCTCCCCTCTTCCTACTTATTATTTTATTTCTCAGCTTGAACTTGGTACGTTTGATGACAGCACTCCCAGCTGTGGATACCGCCACTCAAACAAGAGTATTAGTTTATTTCATGTCATGTTGCAGTTCTGAGGCTCGTCTGGTCAGCTCATTCCACAAGTTAGTGATTCCATATTTTAGCTTCAGAGCAGTAGGTTGGTCGTACACTTTAGAGCCTTACCGGAAATCGTTTATAGATATATTTTTTAAATATTGCTAAAAACCCTTCACCGAGTCGTATTCGCAAGAGGAATAAATTTTCTTAAAATGGTCGCTAGATGGAAAAAGAATCTAACTGGAAAGTAACTATTTTTATTAATTATATATCTATGCGGAATATCCTAAATTTGATAAACAATACCATTTTTGTTTTAAAGATAATGTATTTTATTTATAAATACAGTATTTTTTTTAGCGAAGTCATTGAGGCAAATAGCAACGTTATGATTATGGAGTTTGATTCAGTCGTGTCACCACAGCTCGATACATTTAGTCCTCGTAAACCAGCGCCACATAAATCAGGAGTTATTCACTCACCCCGCTTTTATTATTAGGTTCCTGAATAAATTTGGCATTGTAAATAACAATAACAGATATCAAAAGGTGTACCTTAAAAATAGTACGTCAACGGTGATACAAAATCTAACACTTTAAGAGTATTAGGCTACTACATATCCTTCATTGCTCAGGCTCTTAGCTTTTTGATAGTGTCTATGAAACCATTCTCCCCCTTCCCCTCCCCCCAAATGGTCAGGTGATGGACGAAAAAATTGTAATTCAGAATTAAACACATCCGAGCGGATCCGGAATCCAGGATGACCTTAAAATGTCACTTCTTTTGAGTGTTAAATTTTGATAAAGTTTGTAGATATTCCATACTCCCTCCTCCAGGTAAAAGTTCTTCCCCTTCCAACCAAAAATTGCTTTATGGATCCACCCCTACCTTCCACTCGACCAAAATAAACACCGTTAAATATGGAAATTGAGTATCAGTTCCCAACCACCAGCAAATTTGTTCTCTAGCTATTAAAAATCTTTATTTTTAAAATACGTTTGATAGTTTACAAATTTGTTCTAGATTGTTCTAAAACAATATTTGTTTGTTCAAATTTGATTCACAAATGAAATGTTTACGTATAACTTTATTACAGAGTCCCCTTCTGGCTCGTATACAAACAACATGCCCATTTGACGGACTCGTAATCATACAATCGCAAGCTTACTCGTAATTACGTTCCTCTTAAATTCAAAATAGTCACTCTACAATGAAAAGTCATAAGACGTAATTTACACCAATAGGAATTAAGACGAGCTAACCACTGAAGAAAATAATAAATTTAAAAGACTATGCCAATAGAATAATTGAAATAATTATCAATAGACCATTCAATTAGGTAAACAGATAGTTTTGTTATTAATAATTTGTAAATCATGGTTTTGTTTTTATTATTATAACTGTTAAAATTACTACTACTACTATTAATAATAATAATAATAATAATAATAATACACAGTACGGAAAAAACGCGCTCTTATTTCATTGGTATTGAATATTAAATGTAATATAATCTCTCACTACTACTTAAAACAATTACCCACACGTATTTTGAAAATAACTTTAATTTATATAAAATTAAAATCAACATTTATTTGGGAAGCTCTTGTTTCTGATACATTTGGAATCATAACCAGCCTGTATTAACACTTTGAAAACCATATTAAATTATTACTGCGCCTAAATTTCACCTAGCACACATTCTATGAAACTATAGTTGAATTCAATTTTAAAAATCTAAGTGCCACACAAAATATATATATATATAAAAGGTAAAGAGCAGACATACACAACCATCGACTATGACTAAATAATTAAAGCCATATTAAAATTTTCAAACATACATCATTTCAGATAAAAAAAAACATTATTAACTATTATATTATTGTTTTTATCAGGTGCTTCACGCCACTGGAGTTTGGGGGGGTTATGTAGGTTAAATGCTTGAAAGTTGGGAATTTTGTGAGCTTTGAGATCTGGAGTTGGGAAATTTTAGGCCTATTCTGTAACCCATTATTTTCTACTATGAAAGTCCTTAAGCAGAGACAAGTACAGACAAATTTAAAATTTCCCAACGGTTGATCCTTTGATCCCTACTCTACAAAAAATCCCAACTTCAAACATCACCAAACACTGAAAGTAGATCTCTCCTGTAGTATGGTGTAGAGAGCTTAGTTAATCAAGTAGCGCCGTTGTCAGAAGTCAGAGACAACAGTTGATGAGTGTGTGGAGAACGAGGTATGGGAACGAATCGTAAGGGAACAACATGAGCCGCCCAATAGCAACATTTCACTCAGCCAGCAATGCTTGAAGTGGCAGCATTGTTAATGTCTAGTGCTTTTAGTTGTGACTTTCGTGGCTGCTAGACTGTCACAAGTATATAAACTAGTTTGAACTGAACTGATGTATCTTATTTCATTGTTTATTAAAATAGGCTTTCATGAAAGCAATTTAGGCTCAAATCAACAATGGAAGAAGAGGAGTAATAGGTCTGTGTTACATTGTTACAACTCTTATAATTTTTCATTTGATAAAGTAAACTACATTTAACAAAAAATAAGCTTTTTTTTTCACCTTTCAACATTTTCAAATTTGGGATACATTTTTAAATTCATTATTTGGTGTTCGATTTGCATGAAATTTTGTAAAACCATGTTGTCTAGAGTGCTGATTTCGAATTTGCCATAAGTTATTAACGCGCTAAATTATATGTTTTGAATAGTTTATTCACGTACCATTGTTAACATTTTTGGGCAACTTCCATGAGGTTATGAAAAAGGACATTGGTAGACAGGTATCAAAATACTGTAGAAGTATCGATAAATTCCATTTTTATTGCTTTATTTTACAGTTGAAAATGTTTTTAAATATACATGGCCCAATAGCTAACTTTATGATAAAGTAAAGAGCGAGCTCTACAGCTCAGGGAGCTAACTAAATAAATATTGCTTCCAAGCGTATAATAATAAACAGCGGTTCAAGACTTGGGAGTAGCAGCGTGTTTTGGGTGGGGTCACAATATATATGTTTTAGATTTATATTTACTCTTTCAAGGATTTTAATGATCATAGGACGATACGTAATTCTAATAGATGTATAAGTTGTTAAAGTGCTAAAAAAAACCTAATTACTGTTTAGGTTCCTTTTTGAATATTTCATTCTGATAGCTTCTTGATGACTGGTTTACTGTGGCAGCCTTGTAATGCTACTAGCATAATATAAACTCATCCCCCATCCCGGGCTTGTTGATTCCCTTTTACTACATATTATTCACATATGATCATTATTAAAAGCAATTTATAATGATTAAAACAAGCATTAGTGGACATGCGGGTTTAATGTCACGCTTTTTCGTTTGGTTTGTTGTTGAAGTTGAAGTAAGGATTTTAATTCTGGCTAGGGGTAGTTTGTCTTAATATCCCTCCAAGCAAATAAGGGTACATTTCCTCTAAATTTTACATATCCCAAGTTGTAGTTAACTGTAGATAGTCTGGGATGGTAGTAATACACAGTGAAAAAAAAACTTAAAAACTAGGATTTAACGCATTTAATAAATCAAAAGTGTTGCGATGGCCGCAGAGATAAAAGTTGTGGTCAAACTACAAAATGTTGGAAACCACTGTAGTAGAGTCAGTTAAATTGTTTAATCTAAAATACACGATTTGAACGATATTTGCAAATCTAAATAAATATATTTGAGTTCAATTGGATATTTATCTCACATGCAGGTTAACTTAAATAAATAATAATTCAAGTTATTTCCTTATGCACTGAAAACTCCTCTTAGCTTTAAAAATCCAGTATAAACAAATAAATCAATTTAAAATAACAGTTGGCTAAAAGATTGGTTCAAGGCTTGGTTATCAAACCCAAATTGAAAAAAAAATCTGGGAGACTCCCGACCCCCTTCCCCCCTCCCCGTTTACAACATTGCCCTTCTACTCTCCTTTGCCACTTTGGTATTTTTATAATTTTGAAATGCTTAGAGTTGTGAAACACACGGGTTCTACTATATAGTATTGTCAAGAAAATAAAATGTTCTTCTACATTATTTATATAGGTACTCATTTTATCTTATTATGGTGGTCTGATCATCGGTTTATGATTGGATTAAGGCAAGCAAACTTAACTAGGCCTACACACTCACAAGAGCTGGAAAACTTTCAGTTCCGACATAAAATTCTGTTTACGTTTGTTATTTTAGACAAAAAAAATTACTAGGTTGCGTAATTGCGAGTCCGATAAGTGGGTGCGTTGGATTGGCAAAAAGCTTATAAATCTGAACAATCTAAAAGTTTCTGTCAATTTATGAATAGTAATTAGTAAACAATAAAATAGAACATATATCACAAGATATCCTTGTGTCTACAGATGTAAGATGAAAAATTTTCTCTTTTGGCCAGGCCTGTATTCCAATCTCCCATGATTAAATGATCTAATGTGTTTACTGTAATTTTTTTATTTATAATTGTATTATTGACTTTAAAGCTTTACTACACATTTCTAAATGCAATGTTTCAATTAATAACTTCATAAATTGTTTTAAAATAATAACATATTGTATGTTTGTTTGTATGTGTGTCTTCTGTGTGTTTAAGGATATGTGTGTAGGCGCTATATATTATCTCCCAAACTAAGGTACCTAGAAAGCTTAAATCCTACTAATACATCATACAAATTAAATATTGTCTTTCTGTGTGTTATTCAATCACTCTTAAATCACTGTAAAATCATAGAAAACCTGGATAGCTAAAATTCCAGGATTACTCCAAATACCCCAATAATTCTTAAATATTGGAAATTTATAATAGGAGGTGTCTTAGTATGTTTTCTAGAAAAGTCCAATAAACAAAAATTGAAAATGGTGGATTCAAAATAGCAGATCAAATTAGGTCAGAAACGTTGAAAATAAATTATTTCTTTTGCTAAACTGTAAAATGTTACAATACTATATAAGTTCAATTTGTTTAAATATTTAACAACCCAATATTAATACTCTGTCACTCTTCTTCTTTTTTTTAGTAGCGACAATAAGCAAAAGTTCAAAATATTGTATATAGAAAAGTTAACCTTTAAAATAAATTTCAGCTTTTGACACATTTTTAGATTATATCTCTATTTTGACATTGTGTTTTTAGTCAAATTACTTTTAATGTTTTGTAAAACAATTTAAAATAATAAATGCATAATACTCAAACATATTTAAGATTTGATTGCTTTCCCTGTGGTTAATTTTATATGAAACTAGCTGAAATGCCCATTCTTTGAATGGATGAAGTTATATTTATCATGTATTATATATACAGCATAGTTAGTTGTATTGTGTCCTAGAACTGCTTTCCAAATTTCTGTTTTCTACCACATAAAGAAGTTGTTTATATTAGTTTTTAAATTTTTAACCCCCTTCTCTCATTTGACCAACTCCTACTTATAATTAAAAATGTATCGAAATTACTTGGTCCTTTGGAGTAGTCGATTAATTTCTTTCAAAATTTAAATCTCAAACCCAAATTTAAGCTTTTTGTCTATTATAGTCCGCCCATTTACTCATGCTCCATTTTGAAATTCAAATTATTTTTATATATTATTTTAAAGTAACCTTTGGTGTACAACTATGCCATATTTTGGCCTTCTATTTATTCGATAAGTGGAAAAATTGGTGGGGAGTTAAGGCTTTTTCTTTTTTATATAGAGAAGATATATCCCCCAAACCCAATTTTATAGAGTCACTTTTAAAAATATGAACTGATCAAACCTTTTTGGCTATATGAAGTTGTCCCTTTATCTTCCTGCCTAATTTAAGTTTTTACCACCATTGTAAGTAGTTGTTTCTATCAGTTTTTAACCTTTTTACACAACTAATTCCATTTCACCAACCCTGAACTTGAAATTTCATAGGTTAAGAGATGTTTTATTATCTGGAATTTCTGGATTCCCATTTTGCAATTTACATAGGTTTTGTAAGTACCCTCTGATGTACAATAATGACAAATTGTACCCTAATAGCTATACAGAAAGTGGGATAATTAAACTTAATGAGTAGGTTTTTTAAAAGTTTGAACCACCCCACTCCCATTTTCCTTAACATAGAACTTAAAATTCCATAATTTAAGACTAGTTTTATTATTTGGATTAGTACCCTTACCTGCGTGCCAAAATTAAATTTTCTACCTTACCTTAAAGAATTTTTTTTTTAATTAATAGATCCCCCAAAATCCCATAACCCTCAATTCCTGGATTCCCATTTTGAAATTTGCTTGGATATTTTTCTAAGTATCTCTAATGTACAACTTAAATGAATTTCAAGCCTCTAGATATTCAGAAAGTAGAAGAATTTAGTGATAAGTGAGTGGGTGAGTGAGGGCTTTCCCATTTATGTATAGAGAAGATAAAATATAACAAAGGTAGGCCTACTTTATAGATTCTCGATGCGAAGAACGGATACACCAGCTATGCAGTATAATAACGAGTAAAACCACATGTCTTAAATTGAATTTATGGATATAGGAAAGTATTGATCTTTAATGTATACCATATATTTATTATGATCCAAATGTATTCACTCTCTCAAAGTACAACTATCTCTATCATGATCTAGCTCTATCCAGTCCACCTCACTACACCTTATCACTTTCAGGTCTATTCTGTTGTTATCCTCCCATCTGCGTCTAGGTCATCCCAATGTTCAGGAGAGCGGGGAACCACTTAAGAATAAACACCCTTATAACACTCGACCGGGATTCGAGCCTCAATCTTCCCATTACCAGCAAACTATACAAGATGAGCTTGACGTTTATTCCGTGTGTTGGTAATAAGTAAATCTACAAATCATTTATAAAGACAGTTCTTACTAGTGTATATCTCTACTCTTCATTTAACAAATTAATATACAGTATGTTATGATAGTTTTTTTTACCTGGATCACAGTTCGGAAATCATATGTTTAGGCTTTAGGTTGCCAGCACTTGTAAGATATCACCGTTTGTTATAAATGTTAAGTTTTTTAATTATAAATTACATTTTACATTTAAAATAACGTAAACTTATGTTTTATTACACTGTTTCATAACTTTTAATATTTCTTTTACCCAATTAAAAACAATGTTTTAAACATAATCAAAAGTACTTATTCTTCGTTTTGTAATGTAATCTTTGATGTGTAATATAGTGCATACATTAATACATTTTAATACAAGCATCGTATTTACTTGGAAAAGAAAAAACATTGTCATTTTTTATATATTTAATAAATTATTTTATGATAATTTTATCGTATTTAGAAATATTTAACTGAATAAAATATTTTTATCCCCTACGTGGGTGCATCATTGTAAATAACTTGTTTCTGTTACGTTAAACCACATGGTTTAAATTCGTCGCTTGCCATTTTGAAACTATGTTCGTTTGAAGTTTTTGTGAAAGGGGTGTGAATATTAATTTTTTTTAAATGGAATAAAATTATAAATAAGCTTTGTGTCCAACCTCAAATATATATATATATAAATAATATTGGCCTAAATTACTGTGGCTAACTATTAAATTTATACATTACCATAAGTTCTCATTGCAATTATTCAAAGTGACAGATGTCAGCTTTTGGCGTAGAGATGTAGGCCCATTAAGGATTATTGCTAGTAACTTTTTGATCTGTCATCCAATTTAACTAAGATCGTGAATGTATTATAGTCAGGCCTACTGTATTAATATATTTATCTAATCTGCTAAATGAATCATCTCTACGGTAATATCATTCAGAATTATATGTGAAAAAAGACTTTAGTATACCCTTCTGGGATTTGATTCCAGGTCTCCCACGTGATACGGAAATAAGCTCACGATTCTCTGACGGTTTATTTGTTTGTAATATTTTTTGAATAGTGGTAAGTAATCTGTTTATGTTCAAAGTTTTCAGCAGTCAGTCACGAGAAACTCGTGGAATAGCCTTTATGAAAAATTGGTGTGTACAACCCACACCAACAACCGCCCCCCCCACTTCGACCAGCAGTCCCTTTTACTGCCTCACAAAATTAAGTTGGAAAGATAAGGGATGTTTTCTAGGAATCACTATACTAGGGAGCTAAAACTTGGTAGTTTTGTATTAAAATGACTCGGGTACAGATTTAAAATACGCGGTAGTAATTTGATCTGAAGACAAACACATGTTCAGCCTCCACACAGGTCCAAACTCCTACCTCAACTGGCACTTTGGTGGCTAATGCAGGTTTATTTCGGTAATTTTATAAGGGAAGGGGTTCTAGGAGGTAGTCATTTGATCATTTTTACCCGTTGAGAAATAAATTCGGCCCATGACGAATTTATCACGTGCATGATTCACCTTAATCACACGTGAATCCCCGTTTTGCACATTCGCACGCACACACATACACACATACATACAATACCCCAGTTGTAATT
The DNA here is from genome assembly GCA_902141385.1 of Timema californicum. Classification (NCBI taxonomy): domain Eukaryota; kingdom Metazoa; phylum Arthropoda; class Insecta; order Phasmatodea; family Timematidae; genus Timema; species Timema californicum. Next base: position 101,749 of record CABFOW010002157.1, read on the forward strand.
CAAACCTCTACCTTTCAATGCAGAATATTGACCATCTGGCGCCTTAGACCACATGACCACGGGGGGAGGTGATGATTTACTTGACTCTAAAAAGTTTGAGGTATCCATATAAATTATTAATATTATATTGTTATCAACACCGAGTCCTACTACCGGTTCGGTTTATACGCACTTACGCTAATGTGTAATGGTAGGGTGATTATGAGATGAAATGGAGGGCCTAAAGTTAAACGTGGAATCCAAACCATGGTGGAGGCCTGGCATTCCCCACATTCACAAGTTGTGATTAATACACGTCTTGTCAGAGGTGAAGGAAGAATTTGGTAGTCAGATAAATCTGTGCCGAGACCAAGGATTGAACCTCGGACCCCCAGTATAGAAGTCCGACACACTTCATCTAGACCACCAAGTCACCAATTTTAATTAAATAAAGAGTTTATCTGTTTATCACTCATGAGTATTGTATCGCAAGCAAAGGCCTAAAATTTTAAGAAACAGTAGCCCCTGTGCACGTACATGTGCACCTCATGATCGAAACTTAAAGAATTTGATTACTATTTTTTAATCAATAAAAAACTTGGTCAAAACAAAGCAATATTAATACAATAAAATGTTTGTCAATATCTACCACCGGAAGAAAAAATTAGTAGCCCCTGGATTCGATCATGTCCATCTCAAAGCCGAAATTTAAAAAAAACATAATAATTAAGCTAAATACATTTTTCCTGAGTAACGCCTGGTACTTAAACTTGTTTTACTATGTTTATATTAATGTATAGGCTATATTATAGCAGAACAAACTCTCCATTGAAATTCATTATGGATGAGTACGTACACCTAATTTCCGGCTCATCTAATTTCTTGTCAATCATGGGAAGGTTATGGTTCAAATCAGAGCCAGATGTAATGAAGATTATTTTTCCTAAATGATCTCTCCCTCAACTTTCCGTTTACAAAGAACCCATTTTCATGATCGATTCTAGCAGCGCTTCTTTGTGATACATTTATCGGCTGTTCTCCTGAAACGCCGCGCTATTTCTTGCAACGCGGTCGTTGTAAATATATTGTTTCAAACGGTCGTGCTTTATATGGCGGCAGAAATACGCGCGACTCTTTCAAAAGAGAGACACGTGTTGATAATATAATATACTAGCCATTGTAAGATTATAGATTATTAGAAAATGTCATGCAAGCTAACAATATTTTGAGAGTTTAGATGTGTAGATGTTTATTGTTGAGCTATGTTACCGGCTGTATGGGATTCAAGATTATTATGTAATAACTTACTGAGTATTCTATTGATATGCGAAAATACTTGGAAAAAGTGTTCTCAGTTGTCTTTATTATTTTAAATAATTTATATTATATATATACATATATCTATTTATATATAAATACATATATATATATTTTTTTTTTTGCCCCATCAGGTTTGTATGATTTAATTATACTAATGGTGTGGGGATGAAGATATGATTGATAATATATTTGCACGAGCAGTTAGCTTTTAACGTCCGTAAGAATGAGGCTACCATGTTTCCGATATTAATTTTTTTTTACTATAACTTCAAAAGTAAAATTGACTTAGATGACAAAGTATTTGGATTTGTTTTAGTACTCAGGATACTTTATTTAAAATTATTGCTTCATTTATACTGGGTTCACCTTCTGGTTTCAACAAGACTAGAACCAGACCCGTTGATAGCCTACATATATATATATAATATATGGAGAGAGAGAGAGAGAGAGAAATGAACTAACCAGAACAGTGATATAGACTAGAAATGAACTGTAACCAGAACCAATGAACAGATATATATATAGGGTTAACCCAGTATTAAAAACGCAATAATTTTAAATAAAGTATCTTACTTACTAAAACGAATCCAAATACTTTTTCATCTAAGTCCATTTTACTGTTGAAGACATAGTAAAAAAACATGAGATAATATTGGAAACATGGCAACCACACTCCTACGGACGTTAAAAGCTAACTGCTTGCACAAAAGTATCAATTCTATCTTCATCGCCACACCATTAGTATAATCAAATCGTACAAGCCTGATGGCACAAAAAATAACTGTTCTCAATCCACCATTCTCTTTTAAATAAATAAGTTTTTTGTTGTTAATTTTAGCTTTTTTTTAATTTAGGTGCAAATGGCTGACTCTTTGTCTACACATTTAAAAAAATAAATTATAATTAGTTTTGTCCTTTATTTATTTGCTAGTCAACAGTCTAAAAATATATACTAGAAAAAAATATTAAAAAATAATAGATCATATTTTGATGTAAGCATACAATTACGAGTTTTATTTAAGAATTAAAAAGGAAAAACATGTTTGTGTGAATAAATTATATACATATAAAATTAAAGTAATTAAGGTTAATGATATTAATATTAATAATATGATGAAACTAGTTGGAATTAGGTATTTAAAATTAATGATGAATTAAGAAATTTATTGGGGTATATGGTTCTATTCCGATTTTACTCTCATGGAATAATCTATTTACAAAAAAAAAAAAAAAAAATTAGCAACACAATTTCAAAAACATAATTATATAGAGAGGGGTGTCTATTTCAGACACTGAAATAGAGAGATTTAATTACACAATTTTGTTTGTGATTACGTTTCCTGTAATCCTATTTGGACGATATGAGCGCCTCTAGATAAACCACGACACAGCACCTTTGTTCTAACGAACGTTTAAACTGGGTTGATTCTATATAATGTAAATTTATTACCAAGCTGTGAGTCGGCAGTGTGAAAATGAAATACTTTAAATGACGTAAACTCTCGGTTTTGTGTAAATAAATCTATACCCCAGCGACAACATAATAATATAGTGGTCCAAGGTGTTTAAATCCATCCGAGCTCAATTCCCAGCTTGGAGCACTTGTTAGACCCACGTCAGCTGGTACGTAGACTTAAAACACCCCGGTAATTTAGTCTGGTGATGGGAAGGTATTGGTTGTGGTAACAATCGTAAAAAGTATTATTATTTATTATTACTAATCTTATTTCTTAACTCGAGATATTCCTTAAATTAAATATAAATAAATGAACTAATTTTATTTGTATTGGACGCCAACTGCCAACCCTTTTTATTTTCCTTGGTTGGTAGATTTCTATTAAATAAATTAATTAATTAATCCCCAGAAATTGCTCAGTGGTAAGATGAAAAACTCTTCTCAAGACCCCTGGACTTGCCTAAAGTTTTAACTTAAGTTGGACACTTACAATAAAGGACTTCCTGGAGCAGATTATTATTCTTAACATGTATGGTATAGTACATCCAATCCAATGAAACTATCTATACATGGGGATGCAATGTTCAAAATACAACGTATAATAATATACTAAATAAAAATTAACACAATGAAATTTAAAGCGTGTTTGTAACTAGCATTGAAAAAAAACACATTTAAATTAACCCTACCTAATAAGGCATGCCTCCTATGCTATACAATTAATATAAATATTGCTAAGCAGTACTTTAAACGGTAAAAACTCTCGCCAGAATCGTGATGACAAAATTAATTCGCTATTAATTATGACACAAAAATAATATTTGAAATGAACTAATACCAGGTTTTATTTATTTTTATAGAAGGTTAAAATTATGAGTTCTTTGAAAAAGTATTTTAAAGCTTCTAGTAACTGGATAATGTATAATGGTGATATACGGCTCTGATAACAATTCTATTTTTCTATTTCTATTCTATGTAAACTAACCCTTATTTTTCCTCAAAAGTTAGCCCTTAATTTTGGTACAGTTTTTGCTGCCAAAAGTGATATTTTACTATTACAAATCCACATTACAGGATGACCCAAATTGGATCCTTCCTTACTTTTCCCAAACAAATTTAAGAGTCCTAAAAATAAAACCTAACTATTAGCAATAATGTTCCTTTTTTCCTTAAAATAACTTCCGACCTAAAAGAACAATAGTTTCTAAAATCATACAGCTATCAAACAATTAAATTTTAACATGATGAAAGATAGAATAATAACTATTATAAAAATCTTAGTATTAAAATTTGACCACTAAACATAAACAATCTATAAAATTAATTTTGAATTTCACACTAAACTCTAGCCTAGAATAATAATCGCTCTCTTTCCCGTTAGAGAAAATTAGTTCTTCAAATGACAGCCAGATGTAAAAAAAAAGGAAAAAAGCACAGTGGTTGGCATTTTATTAAAGAAATAAACAACAAAATTTAATAGTGTAAAATACAGGTAAGTAGATTATGTATACACATTTAAATTGAAGATTAATACTTAATATTTGAAACTTTAGGATTAGTCTAATCTGATTTAAAAATAAAAAACATTACAGTTGTCAACCGAATTCAGTATTTGAACGAATGAGTCATCTATTAATTTTATTGTATAAGTAATTATTCTAGCCAAAATAATATTATATGGTTATAATCCCGGTAGGGTGTATTGGAGGCCATTGTTTCCTAAATATTTTCCCACTCTCCATCCACGAAAAATCGAGTTTATGTCTTCTAGAATTCGACCTTACTCATTCCTACCCCATTAGTGTAAATACGAATATCCCGGAAAGGGGAGTGAGACGTGTTGCTTGCACATACAGTCCATTGAAGATAGGTGAGGTTTCCCCCGTGTGAATTTTAGCTGTGGTTCCTCCAAAATACTTTCCGCTCTAGTTTGAGCTCATTTCTTCTGATCTGGCTGCTGAGCTTGTTTTAAATCGAATAAGCAGTTATTAACAAAACATTTTAGCTTTAAATTAAATAAATCATATTCAAGACTATCCGCATCGGTGGCCACGCGAAATTAACGTCTAGCTCTCGTGTATAGTTTTCTGATGATGGAGAAGCCAAGGTTATAATACAAGCTGTATCTATGGAGATGGTTTTTATAAATGGTTTCCAACACATATGTTTGTATATTTTACTCTACATTTTATATCGTTCGTTTCTAAACTATATAGTAGATAAATACGAACATCCTGGATGGGTATTAAGATACCGTATACAAATAATAATTATTCAATTATGTTTTCATTCCGTATATATCGTTCATGATTCGAGGAGTGAAAGATATGAAGGATTTTTTGTTGATCTTTGATGCTCTGCCTTCATTTGTGTATTCTTTAATCGAGGAGCTATACACTATTTTTGTTCGCGGCGTTTTGTCGTGAATCCTCATGGCACACTCATTGTGCAAGTTGGCAACACTAGGATAGACCTGGGTATGTTCCTGCAAAGTGATACTTTATTTCATTTGAACAGGAAATACATGTTTCTGTCTTCTATTTTTGTAGCACCATTTCTTACTACCTGTTCAAGTTATACGCATATGTACTAATTGAGTTAGTGATTTATTGATGAGGGGCGTGTAACACTATTGCATTAATCGCTCGTTATTCTCTTTACTTTGTAATCTTAGAATATTTGTACAAACTTTTTGCTAAATGGCACTTTCAAACTAAAAGGTTGTTTATTGATTGACACCTGTTTATTTTGATAATTTATATCAACTTCAAATCCTGATAACAAATCTAACCCTAATATAATTGAAACATTTAAATTTTCTATGATAAGAATTATGATACTCATTTTTATATTATTTATTTCAACATCAATTAATACTTGATTTTTAACCTTTTTGTTTTTAGTCCCTGTGGCTCCTATAATCACTGTATTGGTTACTGGTAATACGGGAATATCCGTTTTTAAATCCCTAATTTTTATTTCTTCAACTGCTGAGGACGGGGAGATCGAGGTTCGAATCTCGGGTGGGTGAACTGGGGGTGGTTTTTCCTAAATGGTTTTCCACTCTCCCTCCACGCAAATGCGGGTTCACTTCCTCTAATTCAACCCTCCCAATTCCTAATCCACTAGAGTAATTAGTACTTAATGCGTATAACCCGAACGGGTAGTAAGACGCGGTGCTAAATATTATTATTATTTCTTCAAAATATTCTTGTGACATTGCTGTCACCTCTGATCCTGTATCTAGTAACATTTTTACCTTAATAGTCCCTAATTTTCCTTCAATTTCAGGTTATACTGCTCTACTATATTTATTTTTATAGGTTGTTTCAAATAACAAGTCTTCTTTTGGGTTACCTTGTAGTATTACATTTTGCCTAACATACTCTAAATTGGCCGATTGTTCTGTGGCCCGATTTTTACTTGTAATCTTCATCACGTACGGACTGTCACGTGATTGACTTTTTAGTTTTCCCTTTGTCTAGATTGTACCTATTTAAATTTGTTGTTCCTGGGAAGGGTGGCACAAAATTAAAATTTGGAGGTTGATGTATTTGATTGGTGGTTAATCTGGGGTGACCTGCATTGTTATTGCTATTAATATGTCTATCACTTGAATTTATTTGCCTCGAAGGTCCTTGGTTCCTATCCTGTTGATACTCTCTACTAGGATGTGGATATCTTCTATTTTGTTCTAATATTTTATAAACATTTTGATATCTATTTTGCCTATTATTAATTTCTCTGATTTGAGGGTTAGACGATTGCCTATGCCTATCAATGTATACCTGTTTGATTGATCATTGATTTATTTGTTTCTTTGATATTTATCATCAAATGCTATCAATACTTTTTCTACTTCTTTAATGTTCTGTTTATTTATGCTGATTAGAACGTCTTGTACTGTAGTTGGAAAATGGTTCATTAGAAGACCTATCAATCTATCTTCTACTACAGGTTATCATAAATATTTCGCCTGTGTCACAAATTTATTGAAATGTTCACTCATAGTACCATCCTTGTCGTTATATTTTCCATTGAAAATTACTCGTAGAAAATTATCCTGCATGTTTTGAGACCAATATTTTTCCAAAAATATTTCCCTGGCCTCTTCGTATGTCTCCCATTCACTCTCTATACTATCTGCCCAAGATTTGATCTCATTTTCCAGACCTGATAAAAATATTTCTATTTTGACTTTTTCATTAATTTTTTTCTCATTTAAATACTCTTTCTACTTTGTCTTTGTACTATAATACTGAAATATTTCCTCTCTTTCCTTCAAATTTTGGAATAAGTGCTAATGACCTTTCTCTTAGCCCTTTAGCAAATAGGTTGGTAGTATCGTGTGAATTACCAACGTCTCCAACATTAAATTGGTTTTCAAACACAAAATAGGTAAATTTTTTATCTAGTTTTTCTACCGCCTTATTAACGATCCCATCAATCTGTTCTTTAATTAAAATTTCATTCATGTCTTGCTGAGAACCAAATACTGATTTTACCTAATTTATTTCTTTTACAGTGTGTTCTACCTGAAGGTCTGGACTCCAAACTTCAATTTCTACTTCCTTTGTAACCTAATAGCCCTACTGGGCTAATTAGATGACGTGATAAACAGGTTTAAGTTTAAATTGATCAAAATAAATGTTTAACAATGGATGAATTTATTTAAAAAACTGAAATAACAAGAATTAGGCTTTACAATAATATTACAAAATTATATGTTTGAATCTTGTTACAAAAAAATTAAGACTTGGGGAAATTTGATGGTTATCTGTAGCTACAAGGGCTGAGCAGGCACCAGGCTGCAGGTAGAAGTTTTCTAGAGAATAAAACAATTAAGTAGTAATAAACTAAATGTATTGAACAATATAAACATATAAATTTTAGTCAGTTTGCTTGACTGGGTTTTAAGATAATATCCTTTAAACATTTTTGATAATGATAAACAACAAAAAGATCTCTAGGTAACAGCGGTCGATGGCTAATAAACAGGTGTCAACAGAATAGTACTATGGCTGGTCTCTTTTCCTTTCGGTACTGCCAGAGCATTAAATAGTACATAAAATTCGAATAGCAATTACACTAAGAACAACACAAAACAATAGGAGCCAAACAACAGGTAAAAACAAAGAGGTATTATTTGCGTGGACCCCACTATGACTCAAGTGGAGTTGCACTATTTGCTAACCGAAGCTAGTACTGCACGTGAAGCGTAACTATTTGACCAACTCAAGACATAGATTTCCATTAACGCAACTGTGATATGGAAAACAAGACAGACAGCCTGGTTGTAGCCAACCAAATACTAAACATATGCACATGACGTCCACGGCGTAATGAGAAACATTGGTTCAAAATAAATTGGTGGAACTTGTGGAAGTTAGCAAGTCTATGACTAAGACATTACTACTTTATATGCCAAAGGCTCATAATGTAAAGACTTTATCATAAGGATACAGGGAAAGACAGTAGGTAGGACTGACATACTAAGTCAAAAAATGGGACTAGTCCTTCAGGCTGCAGGACACGATATTTAACCAATTAACTGAAACTCTTCCATCTTGAAGACAACAATACTTGAAATGAATTAACTGTCCATTTGCCATGATATTAAACTAACAAAAAATCGGCTTCGATAAAACATATCAAAATGTTTAGATATACATTGCCTAGTTTTTTGAACAAAAACTAGACTCTAAGTCGTAAGACTTGACGACGTTTTCCAGGATACTTAAGTACTCGAAGTATGTAGTCCTGGCAAGGGTGACTGTGGATCTTACGGCCTATACTTCATGGTCGTCTTTTTATTCACTACGTGACGGTGTAGAAGTTCCTCCTTCGACGCTGAGTTGTAGTAAAACGGGTATAATGTGATTCTGAACGACAGCCTTATATACTCCCAAATCTGATATTAACTGAACAAAACGAAAAGGGTAATAAACTCAGGAATATAAAAAGAGAGAGAGATGGATGAAGGCGGGGAGAAAAGAAAGTGAATCAGTGAAAGCCGCTTGCGGGGAAAGGAGAAAACAGGGTTCCTTAGAATGCCGCTAGTTTTCTCTGACGCGGAGTGGGTCACTCGCTCAAGCTCATATTATACTTCTTTCTTTTATAAGGTGTTATAATGCAAGCACGTGTGGCTGCCATCTTTGAATAATTTTCGTTTCTAAAATGTGGCAAACAAATCCAAGAACATCCTGAAATGGTGAGTAAATACTAAAGCATCTTCTGTTTAAATATATTCGTTTTGATTATATTATTTAGACTCAGCTATTATTTTAATGATAGTTTGTTATATAGACGTCCTTTACTATATTTTCTTGTAGACAGCATGGCAAGTGTATGTAAATCTATCCGACATCATTCAATGGCAAAGGGTATGCGTTAAAATATTTTATTCATAAATATGGTAATATTAATTCTCTTCTTTGATATCTGCTACAGTATTTATCAAAAGGTAATATTTTGAACAACCACATGTTTCAATTTAGGGACTGACTGCATCTAGTCAGAGAAAATAAACTTTGAGGTTGATTACTTTTTTAAATATGTGAATATTGTTTCTTTATTTCCCTAAATTATTAAAATATTAAATTTTAATTGTAGCTGTCCAATTTCTCTTATTTACACGCTACACCTTTAACCATTTAATTGGTTCTTATTCTACTGTTTACATTTTATTTTTATTAGCCGAAATCTATTCCATTAATTCGAATTGTCACTTCCTTAAATTTTCTTGTTTTTCCACCAAAACCTCTTTTAATTTTTCACCTTCCATTACTATTTCATCTACCTCACTCAACTGTACTGCTAAGTTTTAATGAACCGTTTCTAATTGGTCAATTTTTTGCTCTGAATAACCAATTCTCTGCTCTCAAACCTCCTTACTTAACTCTATTTTAACACTTAGTTCTTTATTGATTTGTTCAAGTTTAGTGTTAATTGCATCTATTTTTTGATTAATAGCATCAATTTTTTGATTAGTTTCTTGGCTACTTTTATCTATTTTCTGATTAATTGCTTAGCTATTTGCATATATTACTTGATGAATTTCTTGTCTATTTGTATCTCTTTCCTGTTTAGTTTCCAGGCTCATTTTTTTACTATCCTCTGCCATTTGCTGTAGCATTTTCTTAATTTGATTTAAATCTCTTATGGGTTGCACCATTGTCTGTTCCTTATTCTTTTCTTGCCCTTCCCCAACCACTATAACACTTCTTTGTGTATCTTTTTCTGCCCTATCTTTTCTCTCTTCCTCTGCAAATGACTATTCATTGTCCTGCTCGCTCTCTCCTATTTCCTAATCTGATTGTTCTAGACCTAACTGATTCCTAGATCTATTTTCATATTATACCTTATCAAAGCAGCTACTAGCGTCACTATTATAATTTGAATCGGCCATTTCCCCTTTCAAAATTTACTAAAATTAATGATTATAAATTATTAAAACAAAGTTATTTACATCTTATTAATTAATTAAAAATAATAAATAATTATCTAAGGCTTATCTGACTAATTTAATGTCTTCGATCAGCTTGTTCCACCTCAGTACGATGTTCGTCGTGGGTGTGCCTTATAGTGTGCCATGCGTGGAACGTCTGTTTCACCTAGGCTCTCGGATGGATGTAAGTCGTTGGTGTGCCTTATAGTGTGCCATGCGCGGAACGTCTGTTTCACCTCGGTTATCGGATGGATGTACGTCATTGGTGTGCCTTGTAGTGGGCCGTGTGTCTTTCAAGGGTTGAATTAAGAGGAAGTGTACCCGCATTTATTTGGAAGTAGAGGGTGAAAGTAGTAAAGAAGTACATCTTCTGAGACACACAAAAGAGTAATTAACGCGAACAATGGGGGTCAATTAAAGGCTAGAGTGGA